>JARWLF010000457.1:0-16059 GCA_029853055.1 Scenedesmus sp. KT-U
TCATGAGTGAGCTGTATGTTGTCCCAGATAGGTGACTCATAGCCCAGCTTGGCTGCACGAGCCCTCTCCAGCGACACATATGCACCACGAACCTAATCACAGCAGAGGAAGATGCAGAAGTGCTGTGGGTGCTTGCTGAAATGTATCTGATTCATTATCGCAAGCTGCATGTGAACCAGTGGCATCAGCAGCACTCCCTTCCACCTCAACACGAAGTTGTACTAGTTCCATGCTGCGTTGGTCAATGCTCACCAGCTTGGCTGCAAAGATGTACTTTTCCCGTCTTGCCCGCTCCATGTCCTCAGCTATCCGTTCATAGCTGCCTTTTAAGTAGGCCTGATATGTGTTGAATATGACTGGCTCGGCCTTGTTGTAATGGAGACTCAAAACATGAGTCGTGTGATCTATAGCCTGCAACACATATGCAATCAATCAATCAATCTATAGCCTGCAACACAAGGTGCCTTGCTTGATCATATTGCTTCATGAATAGGAACACGTACATTCACTCCACCATGCAGAGTCTCAAGCAACATGAAATATACGCTCAGATGCTGGACACACTGCTTTCGTCGTGTCGCTATGATGTAAGCACAGTTGCTTACTGGTTGAAAGTATGTATGTTCAGCATCTATCATGAGCTTGACTCCTGACACAGCTGCTGCTGAAGCAAGCTTTGCCACTCGTGCCAGCAGAGCATCCACGAGAGCGACCTCCTCTTTTGTTAGCGCAACTGAACACAGCTCATGTGAGATGCGGGACTTGGAACCTGGCCAGCCACAGCAGCAAGCAAAGTCATCAGCATGACATACACATGCATGACGCGGCCACCTTGACAAGGTCATCAACAACTCCCGTTGCCCTGGATTTTGACCAGTAGGCGTACAAGCAACATCAAGAGCTAGCATGAACCCACGCAACCTTACCTCTCTTCTTTATTCGTTCCACCATAGCTGGCATGTGGGCCAGATATATTCTGTGACTCCAGCTAATAATGTCAACGCGCCCGTTTCCCTCCAGGTCTATTTCATCAAACCTCCTACGCACTTCATCTGGCCGGGGGTTGGGAAACAGCTGACGGTACAGCTGCTCAAACTCAGCAAAGGTCACAAAGCCGTCCCCTGAGCAGAACAATGACAGGCAGTAGCAAGGGCCATAAGGATACCTTACTCGCTGACTCCCTCACTAATGCTGCAGTTGACTGTGATTGTCAGTACCGTCACATTTCGGCTTGCCCATGATTGAACATTGTGACCCTCCTGTATGGTCCTAATAACAGCATGTTTGATCACAGCTAATGCATCTACAGACTCTGTATCAGCAAAGCTGCTGTATGCTTGCAATGAGCCTGCTGCAGAGCACCCACCATCAGAATCTGCCTCTTTGAACAAGGTGCGGATCTCCAACAAAGCTGCTGACATGCGCTCAAGCAACTGAGGGTTGCCAAGTGCAGTCATCTGTGGCACATGAACACCAAGCGGTTGAGTGAGAAGCACCATCGACACCACACTGAATCCTGCTTCTGTATTGCCATCCAGCTGCTCTGCGGCATCGAAAGTGTCAAGGATGACAAACAGTACAGCAGCAGCCTAGTCAGCCTGAACTGCAACATGCTCACCTTAATTGCAGCAAAGCCCTGTCCCGGCAGCTTTGCTACAGTCTCCACAGCTTTGAGGAACACACCCACATGCTTGTCACATACTGCTTCTGTTACATAGCTGTAAGTTCTGCCGACTGCTACACCCGCATCAGCTGGCTCCTGCCCCGCATTCGCAGCTGCTACTCCTGTGCTACTGTCGCTGCCCTCCCCGTCTGTAGTAGCTGAAGTGGGAGATGGCTGGCTGCTGCCTGTAGCTGTCTGGGGAACATCATCCTCAGCTGCAGGACACAACAAGCCAGACAGTACAGGATATGCTGTCTTGTCAGCTGCGGCACGCTGGGTCCCATACAACCTGTTGGCGACAACATACAAAAGCATAATGCTTGAGTCAGCTGAACAGGTGATGGTGAAACCGGCTGACACATGAGTTGATCCTGTGCACACCTGCATAATCAATGATCGCCCCGATGCCGTTGTCCCTGAGAAACTTCATAGCAGGCCAGAGGTCATTCTCTGTTTCACCAGCACAGAACTGCTTCATGAAGGTATGCCGCATGACGCCAAATGTGATCGTATCCCCAAGAAGCTTGCGTGAGATCTTAACCAGAGTATCAGCATGGCGCACCAGGGGCGTTATGGAGCAAACCTGCACGATAAGGTAGGACAGTGGGCTGGATGTGTGGACCGACTTGAAAGCAACACACACAGCAATATCCTCTTCTATGCAACCTGCAGCATCTATGTACTCTTGGTATCTGGCCCGCTGTATGGCTCGCAAGGATTGGTTGTGAGCAGCTGCACCATCCATGCCATCTCAGCCTGCTGCAGATGCAAGCGCCAATCAGCTAGCCTCAACCTCATGTTGTAAACTAACCTTCAGGACCACATAAGTTCGTAGCAGCTCCCTAGCAGAACGTTGACGGAATATAGACTCATAGTCATTGAAATTCAGGGGCTGCCTAAGAGCCTGATCTAGTGGTAGCTGACTGCTGGAGCTGCTAAGGTTACTGGAGCTGCTGAAGCTCTTGGAACTGTAGGAACGTCGTGCAGGATATGTGTCGACAGTTTGAGATTGCAAGCTGTGCGCAATGGGTACTGATGCCTGTGAACCATGCAGTCCCTGCACACCAACACACAGGCCACAACAGTACAGGTCAGCAGGTCAGCAGGCTGATCGAAGCCCAGTGTGTGTCAGCATCGGAGCTGCAACACGGACAGAAAGGTTACACAAGATGCAATAAATATGTTTGTTCCAAGCCTGATGACACAAGGGGAATATCGCTAGCGTGCGCAGGGGAGACAGGTTGACGACCCTCACCAACTGAATCCCCGACGTTGATACAGCCCCTGCCAGGACAGGGACGCATCTCTGAAGTGCTTGGAAGGCAGCCGGAAGTGCTGCGTGGGATAGAGTATGCATCAATTGGCAAAACAGTCGAGGCAACGTCACTGTTAATTCACAACACCAGACCAAGAATGAAGAAAGGGGCACTGTCGAGCCACTTTGTGGCAAAAGACGACTTGATGCAACCTTAATGAATGAATTAGACCAACACAGGCGTGTAAGAACTTCCGCAGAAGCGAAACTTGGGGCTTACGACTAGACACGTCAACGAACTAGGTTTTTCAGATAAGCCAACCGCGAAGATATTACAACTAAGCATTTCTAAAGCATTAGAGCAGAGTGTCATGCAACCACGTGTGCGGTCATCATTGCTGTCAGTACGGCTTCTGGCCAGGTCACGCTGTTCGCAGCTGGGACCCAACGCCGTGAAGTTGCCCTGCTTGCACGTAGCGCGAGTGGCTGTATCTCCTGGTACCTTCTCAAAACATTCGTGCATCAAGGGGAAATGGAAGAGCTACATTGTGGTTAGTTGAAAGTGCAGTACAAACTGCAGCGCACCCTCAAGGCTTGCAGGCACCTTGCAGTGCTGTCAGAGGCCTAGTGGCCTGTGTCAGTATACATCATAGTAGAACAGCAGATTGTTTCAGGGCTTGCCCTATTCATAGTCTTGCTGGTTTACATCACCATACTGGCAGACACAGACTTGAAGATGTTGGGCATATGCAGCTAGATCATATGATCAGAACAGAGCCATGTGTGCAGCATGTAGCCGTGTAAGCAGCAGTAGATCGTTATGAACAGCATCCAGGCAGAACTCAGGACACCGCCCCTGCCATTGATAGCCTTCATCGGGTGCTCAGAACTGCACAAGGATGTTGGCTCATACTTCAACCAGACGTTGTGCCCACCATTCTTCTCTGTCGGACTAGCAGAGCCAAACGAGCAGTTGCTGACCCGTTTGTTCGGTAAGTCTTCTAGCTCTGCACCGTAGACCAAGCAGCCATCGCTTTCCTCCTCAGCTTGAGGTCATGTGGCAGGTACACCAAAGCAGCAGAAGCCGATCAACCCCACTCCAGATGGCATCCTTAAAGCCAGCTGGTTCCAGAAGCAACGACATAGAAGAGCAGCAGTCGCTGTGGCATTCGTCACGAGGTGACTATCCTGCACAAGTAGCGTCCATACCCATGTTTCTGTCTTGTTACTGTCTGATCACATGGCAGAATGCTGTGGGTGCTCGTCTTTGATGGCTGGCGTGTCATGACCCTATACTACAGCAGTTGCTAAGTTCTTTGGATGACGCTGTACATCTGTTGCAGCATTTATGACTGTCCTTGCCACACACATGCAGCACCAAACTGCAGCAGTTGCAGCACATGTTGACCTGCAGGAGTGATGTTGAAGGGGACCCCACCTCGTGGTTGCGCATGCTGTCTGGCTTGCGCACCATACGCAGCACCAGCACTCACAAGAACGTCCAGCTACTGGTCGTTGTGGTGCAGGATGGACCCCTGACCGAACTGCCGCAGGACAGGCTCACTGGCCTCTGCAGTAACCTCAACATTGAGCAACGGTACACAGACCTAGAAAGCCCACCGACCCAGCTAAACACACTGCTTACTGCTTGCAGCTGCATATCGCACAGGGGACACTACATGGCAGGCAGGGCATCGTGCAGGATCCTGCAGCATTGCTGAGCATCATGGTCCAACTTCCTCTACAGCATATGATGTCGCAGTTCCCTACACCTTTCAGATGCTCTGATCTGCTGCAAATGCTTGCCTGCAGGTACATCCGCCTTGTTAGCAGACGTGTGGCTGATGCCTCACTGTCAGCTGAGGAACGGCGTCAGATCCAAGACGTTGAACTGAGGCCCCTGGGGCAGCTACTGACAGAAGCAGCGGCAGCTTACTACACAGCAGCAGCAGACAGGCTGAGGCAGAGACAGCTGGACATCACTGCTGCGCTGGGTAACTGTCCACCAGAGATAAGTGTTGCAACAGCCTTCAAGGTAGGGTGATACATGGCTTGCAGGGTCTCAGTGTGCCTTGAACAGTGTGTCTTGTCGCCAACACAGTACCTGCTGTGTTCCTGTGACACAGCGATCTTTGTGTAAGTCATGGAGTCATCTACTGTCATATCTTATGGACCTCTGGTAGCATGATGGTCAAGCATATGCTGTATGTGTTTTGCAGATTGCTGTGTTTGCTGAGTTCAGACAGGACTGGTTGACAGCAGTCAGTTCGTACCAGGCAGCAGCAGCAGCACTGCAGGGTGTTCCTCTGGGCCGCCCGGTCAGCTGTCAGAGACATGCTGAGGTGACAGCAGTGGCTGAGGTGGCGCACTTCAAAGCTATGATGTTGCTTCTGCATCAACAGCGGTATCCAGAGGCAGTACAGCAGCTCAGAGGACATCTGGCAGTGTTTGGTCCTTTACCAGGTGGGTAGCGCAGGATCAGGCAGGGCTTGTATTGGTTTGACATGCAGCTGACTTGCTCAAGCAGACAGACATAGCTCAAGGAGAGAGCTTGATCACAGGACTGTCAAGTTGTACGTGCGGAATCCATGACCTGCAAGTTGCCCGCAAGCAACAGCAAGCGTCTGTTGCCGACTTGGTGTGATGCAACTACTGGTGTCTGCTGCAGATGGCTTGCCTCTGCCAGCTGCTGCTGCCCATCATGGCTGGCTGTCACGTCAGTATCAGACAGCTGCAGAGATGGTGGCCATGTCCCGCATGGACCAGGCAACATTGCAGGTCAGTCGCAGTAGCAGCCGGTGCTTGCCAGCTGCGTTGGACCATCTGTGGTTGAGGATTATGTCACATTGCTGCTGTCGAGCTCTCACTAATCTGAAGTGTTCTTTGGACGGTATGTGTTGCATGAGCTGATGTGTGTTATGTTGTGCAATTGTGCACTCTATTGTATTGGCTTGTTAGTTGATTTCAGCAAGATGGTTATCTGCAGAGTCCAACCTGGTGATGCAATGCTGCAGGCCCATCGTGATGTTTCCCCCTGCTACCTGTTGATGTCAGCAGTAGAGCTGGCAGCAACTCGCAAAGCTCTTGTTCGTCAATTAGCTCAGTCACGGGCGGGTGCTCCTGTGCCATTTGACTCGTCCAGTGTGCGTAAGGGCAGGTACCTGGGGCAGATGGAGTCAAAGAGAGGCGGAGAGGGACCAATCAAACACTGGTGGGTGCCAATAGCATAGCCTCAGTGGGCACTAGCATCTGTCAGCTGCACTGCAAGGCGGCTGCTTTGCTGCTGCTGCAGCAGGCTGACATGATTCATGTGAGCTGGTGCCTCTTGATTGCAACACAACATGGTTTTGTCCAGGTATTAGTGTGTCCTGTTCATGCATGTGTTGTTCTATCTCATCATTCTCCTGCAGTGATCTGAGTGACAGCGAGTCTGTACAGTATCTGGAGGCCGAAGAGCGGCGCATTAATCACAGTCAGTTGCTGCTGGAGCTGCTGCAGCAGACGCAGACACTCCTGCAGAAACAAACAGATCAATTGACACCTCCGGTTGGGACTACAGCAGTAAACGTAAGCAGGATCAGCAAAGGTGCAGCTGATAGGCTGCAGGCCAGGCTAGCTTGGTTGACAGCTGAGCAGCACATTGATGCTCACAACCTGACAGCGGCAAGGAAGATGCTTTTGCAGACAGTTTACATTTACAGAAGGTGAGGTGTCTTCATGACACTGCAGGTCTTGTGCTGCATGCTACATGTTCTGATGCAGACCGGCAACTCAGAGCAAGTGAGGTATGGTGGTAAATTGCAGTCTGTCTGAAAGCAGGGCACGATGTTGCCAACTGCTGCTGCAGGGACGGCTGGGATGCGCTGCTGGTTCCGTCCCTTACTCTGTTACGTGATGTTTGTCAGCGGCTCAAGCTCGACAAGGAGGCACTGCTGCACTCACTTGAGCTGGCCTGTTTGATCAGCAGCTCAGCACCCAACAGCAGCGGTTCAACAGCACTCTGCCCTGATCATCAGCAGGCTGCAGCAGCAGTTGCAGCAGCACTGGCAGGGCTACTTGCTGGTCCTGCAGGCAGGAAGGGTGGCATAATGAAGCCTAGTTGGTCTGACAGAGGCAGTGTTGACAGCAGTGTTAGGTCATCACTGACAACAGGAGATGATGCACTGCCATCACAGCAGCAGCAGCAGCATCAACAGCAGGCAGTTGGTGCTGTTCCTGAGTTGACTAGTCCTGCAAAGGTTGCCAGTACACCTACTAGTGATGGTTGGTGCTACACTGTGAGACATCTGGACTTGACGTCAGCCCTGCAACAGCTGCCTCCAACAGATGATGGCGTGTGCAAGTCCACACGTGTGGCCGATGTCTTGCAGCAGTAAGTAGCCTGAAGTAATGACTGTGTCGGTGCATCAGGACCTCGGATGAGCATTTTACATACAGAGGTGTGACAGTCCTTTGATTGCCCCAAGCTGGACAGCTTTGCTTGAGAATAGGACCCAGAGGACAGCTGCATTCAACCAACAAGCAGCAGTTGTGCATACACCATGGTTCTGCCCACAACCTGTATGACTTTGACTGCCTGGTCAACAGTAATTCATCATGTCCTTGCTGCTTGTGCTGGTGCTTGTCCTTGCTCACAGGTATCACCAACAGTACTCAGGCTGGTGGCGGATCATCACCCTTGTTGGAGGCTTTGCAGCACACACACCAGATACAGACCAGGTGAAGGTGTACATCGCTCTGCAGAACCATGCGCCAGTACCTCTGCCGCTGATGAAGGTGACCATCTCCCTTATAGATGCCCAGGGCAGTTGGGTGCAGGACTTGACAGTGCTAGACCCTGCAGCTGCACAGCAGCGACCACAGCATGCGGGGTTGGCTGCAGCAGGTGATGCCAGTGCTCCTTTGCAGGGCCAATTGGCACTTGCCCACGAGCATGTTGCCAGCAACCTATTAGGCCAGCTTCTTGACAGCAGTGCAACGAGGTCAACACGATTGCAGCCTGGCAGTTGGCAGCTGCTGAGCGCCAGCATCAGGCCTAGATGTGTTGGCAGTGTTGCTGTTGGTGATGTGCTGCTGCAGTTGAGCGAGCACTGCAGTGTGACCTTCCTGCTGAGCTCCCTGCCATCTGGCAGAGCAGCACTTGGCCATGCTGGCTTGGTGTGTGCTGACTCTCCATTCAGTGTGCGGCAGGGTGTGAAGCAAGGTGCATGGGTCACCAAGGTGCAGCATGTTGGTGCCCTGCCTGAAGTCAAAGTAAGTGATGGGGTATGCGGATGTGGTTCAGCACTAGCTGTACACCTGCAGGCACACCTGGCGCATGCATTGAGATTGCTTGGTGTTGCATGCATGGTAGGATACAGCTACCCAAGCTCAACGACTAGTGATGGTCGTTGGCTACCTCTGACGCAGACTCATTGCCCTTGCAGGTACTTGTTCCACAGCTCATGCTTGTAGGAGAGTTTGTTCCCGTGGTGGTCAAAGTGCAGTTCAAAGCAGCGCAGGAGGCATCATACCTCGACGTCTCACTGCAGTCCTCTATGGGTGCAACACCCGGCCAAGTCACCTTGTTAGCTGCCTCACAGGACGGCAAGCTCCAGACACTGAACACAGAGGGTCACTCCCTACAACTGCCCAGCATGACAGCTGGCTCATGCTACAACCAGCAGCTATGGGTGCGGTCAGCATTCGCTATCAGCTGCAAGCTGTTGGTGCAACTGAACTGTCCTGTACAGGTGACGCAGAGTGTTGCTTTGCAGTTTGCTGAGCCGTTTGAGCATGTGACTAGATGTAGTGGTGAGGTCAACATGCACACTCTGGTTGGCCCTTCAGACGAGTTTGCTGTCATGAGACAAGGGGGAGGCTCAGCAGGCAGCTCAGGTGGAGTGCCGTTGGTTATTGGTCAGGTTGCACTGGCCCAAGTTCTTATTCAAGGTGTTCATGATGTTGAGCTGCAAGTGATTGAGGCACAGCTGGAGCTACAGAAGGACGTCGGGGTGCAGGTGACAACTGTCATCCATGCATTGGGAGGTCACTGGGATGGTTGATGGGGTTGCTGCAGCTACCAATGCTGTATGCTGCTTCCAGGATTGGCAGCTGAAGGTGGTAGTGGCATATGCAACAAAGCATATTGGATGTTATATAGTGGTCGCCACTGCAGTAAGGTGTTGTTTGTTCGCATGTCGTTGATGCACTTGAGCAGAGGTTATTCAGGGACAGCTGTCAACCTCTCTTCCTGCAACTGGTTTTTGCTCTCTGTTGCAAAGGAAACGGGTGTGCTGCTACTGCTGTGCAGGTGATGAACAACGTAGCAGATCAGCTGGTTGGTCAGACAGTGAACATGCACAAGGGGAGTGTTCACTGCTTGCTGCTCCAGTTGATGCCATTAGCAGCTGTCAGCGAGCCTACCAGCCTAGGTACACTGCAACTGCGTTGGAAACGACGCAGGCCAGCTGTGATTGGCGGCACTGACCAGGACCTACAGGCTAGCAGCAGCAGTAGTGCAGTTGGTGTTGATGGTGCAGGCACCATGTTCCGTGTAGCAGCACCTTCAGAGTACGTCACTACCAGCTTGGAGCTGCCACGGGTCACAGTGCAGGAGAGCTTGTTGAGTGTCAAGGTTATTGCACCACGCTCGGCAGTTGCTGGCATCGCCTTCCAGTTCACCATCCAGGTACAACATGTCCACCTCCCTGTCTACTCTGCAACAGATAACGATGCAGCTTTTGATAGGACAGGTGCAACAGATAACGATGCAGGTTTGCCAGGAAAAGTGCAACTCAAACTATCAGTCGCACTTTCTGCAGGTCAGCCGGAAGCACTGGTCAGTATCACCTTGGGATGTGAGCTATCAGCGGTGTCTGTGCTATCTGTTGCACTCTTTCTCTGCTTGCAGGTCACCAACATGACACCACAACCCCAAGAAGTGAGCATATCACTGCAGGAGGTACAAGGCTTTGTTTCTGCCGGGGAGAAGCAGCAGAACATATCACTGTCGCCAAGAGATAGCAGCAGCTTGAATTGGACGTTGCTTGCTCATGTGTCAGGCCAGCTGCTGTTGCCCAGCATCAAGGTGTCATCAGCACGCTTCAGCTGCCATGTCATGACACAGCAGGGTCACATACATATCATGCCATTTTGAACATGTGGTGTCACATAGGAGTGTTTCAGTACTTCTGGGTCACAAGTATGCTATCTTTTCTTGCAATCTCTCCAGAGGAGTCATAGTCGATGTTCTTGTGTTCATATACATGTGTGGTTTTCAGCTACGAATGTGTCGTTAATGTGACTTGGAATGGCGCCAGCTCATGCTCTGATTGGTAACTTGTGATTAACACATGTGAGATTCACGATTGTCATTTTTTAAACCGGCTGCATACAACTGCACAGCTGCTTGCTTGCATGTCGATTCTGTCTTTTTCACAACTATTTAGCTCTCGGGGACAAGTTGCGGAATGCGACAAGGATCACCTCTTGCAGGACACTGCTCAATGACAGCCAAGCCAAACAACAACATAGCTTGACACCGTGGAAGCTTGGCATGCCGACTTGTGCCGCCCCGAAGATCTCAGATCCCCACTATACTGTCCAGCATAAAAATGCATATCAAGCATGCTCTGTGCAAAGGTATCAGCCGTGATTTTTTACTTGAAAGAGATTGAACAATGCACTATGTCTGCTGCAATAATGCTGCTTAAGACAGCTACACTACAGCTACTGTTCTAAATTATACACCCTGAACTACAGAAATCACCACTGTGAATGCAACAAAAGCTTGCGCTGATTACTTTGCACGGTCTGTTTCACAAGCTCATGCAATCAGCTTGCTGGTGCTTTGACAGCAGAAGCAGAACTATTGCTGGACTTGCCCTGGCTCTGACCCTCCGGCTTCTTGCCAGTTGCTGCTGTGCTGTTGCCCTTGACTCCAGCTGCAGACCCTCCCTTCATAGTGCTGTTGCTAGTGGTCTTCAGACCTGTGATAATCTTGGGTTGCGTTGTGTTGCCAACACCGGTGACCTTAGGGACTGCTGAGTTAGCAACGTTGACAGCTGCCGTGATGACTTCACTGCTGTCGGTGCTGTTGTCGCTCAGCTGACTGTTAGCTGCTGATATGAACTCCATAAGTTGCTGTTTAACACTTTCTGTGCCATTCTGCCAGAGGGACTCCGCTGCTTCCACCATGCCCATCAGTGAGATGTCAGGCGCCAAGTTTGAAATTGCGTTGGTAACAGTCTGCAGCCCTGGTACTGGCACTTGACAAGTCATTGTCAGTGGTTCACAGCTTGCATCAGGTCTAAACAATGATGTGAAGCGTAGTCCAGACCAGCTGACTAGTCCAAACACAAACTTGTCTGTGCAGCTTCTGGTGTTTACACAGGTCACCACTCCATCGTTCCTTGCTGCTTTGTTCGTGGGCAGCGGGTATGGCTTCACTGCCACAGCACACTGTGCACACATCACTGAGCGCACATGCAGGCTGGTAGACAGCAAGATCCCAGCAGGGACTCCATGCTTGGAGGCGTATGCTCGCCGCCAGCCGTCAAAGTACGCCCCGATCAGATGTGTTGCAATGCTTGGGCGCTGTCCCTCAGTTTCCTTGCACTCGCCTTCAGTACCGTTAGGATAGAAGATGAACTGCTCCATACCTGTCGCAAAGTTTGGACAGAGTTGCACTGCTCTTCCAACATGCCTGAAGCTATACACCCGATTGCCACTTATCCCAGGACACACTTGGCTCTTGCCCGGTAGAGCAGCAAACACGTCCCGGAAATTTTCAAATCTGACCGTGACATTCATGAGTTTGGCGTTGTAGAGAGCCTGCCATGCCTCATCGCCTACCCTGGGCATGCCGTACGTGACGACGCCTCCCACCTTGCCAAAGAACAGCGGGTCGAGAGTCAGGCGCAGGGCGGCTATGCTACCCAAGGCGCCGCCTAGACTGTGACCAACAAACCATACTTGGGGTGATGAGAAGGGGTTGGTGGCCTGCACAGCAGTAGCAGCGGTAGTAAGTGTTGAGCGCTGTCAGCCTGCTAGTGTGATAGGACTACTCTTATCCGGAGGTACGTTGGGGCTTGCAGGACACTCTCATGCAGTGTTGTCAGCTGTTGCCTGGAGCGTAAGATTGCTTGCCGGCTGTAAGCATGTTGGCACTTTCTGAAAGATCCACTGCCACTACTGAGGGTGTACTAGACACAGTAGAAGGTTCTCGAATAAGCTGTATCCTCACCTTTATCCTGAGCACTTGCGCCTTGATCTCTGTCATCAACTGACCATCTACTGCTTTGTATGCTGTCCAGAATCCCTTATGCAGGTGCACCTTTTTGGTGAACTGAGTCTTGGGTGCGTTCAGTCTGTCTCTAAGATCATCAGTGTACAGGCAAGTGAAGTCTGCAACCCAGTCATCATCTGTGGCCCTGTACAACAAGAGAAGTTCATGGCAGAATGATAACATCTATGGTCAAGGTACTGTGCAGTTGGCTGCCTGCTGGGGCTGAAAGAAACGTACAACACGTCGCTGACTCAGGTCAAGTTGACGATGTACCCATAGGCGGCGATCTTGTTTTCTCAGCTACTCTGATCTCCGGCTGTCGTTAACGATATGCGGCCCACACCTGAGCTGTTCGTTACTCCACTCACCTGAAAACGACGAACACATCTCTGCTTGACCTCATGACCAGCACCTCAGTGGTCATTGCTGGGAACGGCAGCACGCGGTAATCCTTCTTGATTCGCTTGATGCTGCTTTTCTTAATGCCCCAGCTATCTAAACAAGGTGTGAATTGGCCCTGTCGTACTGTAGATGGCACACCAGCGAGGTTCAAAAACACCAGGTTGATTGGATGTGTTGCCTGCTGCTCTAGTGACATGGTGCTCCAGCTCCGTCCAGGGAACTCTCTGAAAGTCTTGCTGTCCAACACGCCGCCCTTAGGACAGCCTGGCATTATCATGGGTAAGACCGGCATGACAGTAGCTGCCCTGGGAGGCGCGGGCGATGGTGACGCTGGCACAACTGCTGCATCTGTCTGTGGCTCAGCTGCATAAGCGTGCTGTATTAACCCCAAGATGAAGGTCCCTACAATGATACAAGACATGACAGTGACAGCGACCTCCTGCTTGCAAGTGCTCCCAACGTATGTGGATCATCAACACTGTACTGCGTTTGTCGCGGACTGTACAACAGCATACTGCTTGTGTTCTCATACCAGTGGTTGATGCACCTCGAGGCTACTGCTAGTCATCTATATAACCAACTGTAAGATCCTCTGTGTTAAGGAGGCGTACCAAACGTCAGAAAAACAGGCAACCGGCTTCGCGTCCGCGTGCGTCCCATCCTCCGCGCTAACTCACTGAGCCTCCATGGTCCTTGTCACACTATACAGTGGTAAAGATGTTTCAAAAAGCGTAGGATCGTGTCTACAGACGGTTGCTCAACGTCTACTGCCACGGGTGGTTTCTGCCGGTGAGCTCGTTGAAGCGGCGACCAAGCATGTAACGACTTCTAACGCACGCAAATCGTACCTTCCTACCTATCTTTGTTTTCAACAAAAGATGTCAACTCCCGTGCAGCACCATCGCGGCCACCTTGTGCCCGAAAATAAACAACACAACGGTACACCTGGTCACACTGTCACCTGGTACACATGGTTACACTACTGTTGACAGCCGGCTGTCGCCGCTGCTTAACGCAACGGCACCAACGCCTCTTTGACAGTCTGAAGTGCTGCACTATACAACTTGAACGTGAGGGACATCACCTGCCCACGATGCTATACCACAGCAGATCGGCTGTCGTACAAGGCTGACACTGTCATACACCAAACTCCCAGACCAGGCAAACCACTTCTTGCTGTACGGGCGAACCACGCATATAAGCGAAAGGCGCCCACAGTCGCAGCAAGCACTGCTATCGACCCCACCATGCCTTTCGCTGCTGTTGCTTCTGCTGCTGCTGTCCCTGCTGCTGTTCAGGCTGTGGGTTGTGCTCCTTGTAAACAGCATCTGTAGGTGTGACCCAGATATAGGGATCTTTGGGTTCTTGCCTGCACGGCAATCAGCATTTCATGCTGAGCAACAAGCTTACATACAGCAGCTGCAGCAAACTTGTCACATTCTTCTTTCCACCATGGTGCTAGTAGCTGCACCGATCTGAGCTAGAGCACGTGGCTAGCATGCACTCCCATCCAACGGTGTTTGCATCGCCATCATTGACCACTGCCTCAGGCTAGTGCTCATGAATTGTCCTTCGTGCCACCGCTGCACCTGGCTGTCATTGCTGGGCATAACATTGAATGCTACTCAGACTCCTGAACAACATGCACAAAGGTACAGGTGTGTTTGGTCATGATATCACAATCGCAACAAAGGACCCTGTGCTCACCCTGGCTCAGACACTACACAGTCCCACAGCACACGCCACGTTCTTTTCACGTTCTCCATAGAATCCCAGGCAACTACACATCTACATAAATCTATAACCCTATCATCACATCTGTGTGGTTTAGGTACGTTGTCCTTGAATCTTTCTTGATAGTATTTGTCTTTGTCTGTGTAGAATTTGAACTCCCAGCCCATCAGAGGTCCCTGGTCTACTGAAGCTAACAAGATACCATCTTGAGCGCTGCAGCAAGGACGACCTGACGACACGACCAACACGCAAGAGGTTGACTGGCTCTGTAGATGTTTACTAGAGCTCGATACAGCAGTAGCCACTAATGTCTGGGCAGTGAAGGGTACTGCAGCTGGTTCGTGTTGCAGCCGGAAATGCCTCGTAGCTACTAGCTTCGGTAGGGTAGGCGCTTACAAGACAGGCTATCATCATGGTAAGCACTAAGTCACATGTTCCTGCGCATGCGAGATGATACGTGCTGGTCCCAGCAGCACAGCAGTCACCCGCAGAGTGACTAACACACAATGTATGCTTCGGGTAGACAGCTGCAAGCAATGACTGCTGCGTAATTCATATATCATTTGGAATGCAATAGCGTACACAGCCTCAGCCCTATCTACCAGCAGATCACCGTGCTGCTTGTTGTATATCGGGTCTCCAGGACACCTAGTCACCTATGCATATGTTATGATGCAAAGGTTGAGTGGATGATGGCAGCTGTTACGGTATTGAGGCTGTACTGGCGTGCCAGCTAGTCCCTGGTCTACACCATGTTCATAGTAGGCAGTCCTCAAGCCTTGGTTAGCAGTTCAACCATTGGATGCGTATCACATTTACTCAAGACTGTGGCATCTTGCAATGGAGGTCTGATCAAGCCAGGCCTTGATGGCAGGGTGCTGCCCACTCAGGACAGTGTTCGCCACATCAGCTCAGGCCACCACGACGTGGACGACAAACTAGGCAGACCCACGACGCCATGGGTGCGACAAGTCATCAGTGGAGTGGACTTAATGCGGTGCGTAGCTTAAACACTCCAATTGCTGATGAATCAGCAGCTCATTCAGTCACTGCTGGCCCAGATTGTGCATAGATGCAGCCATTTCTCCGTAGAAGTAGCACTCCCTGCAAGCATCTCCCCTACTTATCACTCTGCTTGATTGCTAAGCTGATATTGGCGACAGCCTGACTGAAGACTCAATTTCTTGGACCTGACACTCCTGCTGCAGTCACCCCAAGTACAACAAGGGCCTAGCCTTCAGCGACAGCGAGCGTGACCGGTTGTATCTGAGGGGCCTGTTACCTCCAGCAGTGCTCTCTCAGGAAGTGCAGCTGGAACGAGCCATTCTCAACATTCGCAGCAAGGCAGACCCCTTGGATAAGTACAACTACCTATCATCTTTGCAGGGCAGGAATGAGCGACTGTTCTACCGGTGAGCTGCCGAGAACCCATGTACCTGGCGTTGTCTTCAAGGGGCCATTACCAGTGCTCAGCTGTAGTTTGTTGGCAGCAGTCAGGTCTAATCGACCTGGCTCCAAGATCTCCAGATGCATACACAGTTGTACGCTCCCAGCAGTACCATATCAATCACGCTGAACACCACAGCCTTGCTGTTGCAGTGTATTGATGCAACACTTCGAGGAGCTGATGCCCATTGTATCAGTACCCACAGTGCAAGAGGCCTGTTCAAAGTATGGCCTGATGTTCAAGAGCTTGCCACGCGGACTGTTCATCACTCTAGAAGACAGAGGCAGAGT
>JARWLF010000458.1:0-16054 GCA_029853055.1 Scenedesmus sp. KT-U
TGTGCCCAGTATGGCCGGCGCAACAATCCTGACATAGGTATAGGTGTGCAGTTCCCTGATGTGGAGAAGTGCTGCCTGGTAAGTGTACACATTTTGTCCACAAGCATGGCTTGTTGTGCATGCAAGCAGTGCAGGCCTTGGGCTGCTCAACTGGGATATCTGCACACACATCATCATCATGTTTGCCAGCACGCTTTGTTGAGGAGGACTGCTGTAAAACCAACCATGAGAGACGGAGAGCAGAATACCGTGGGCCGCTTTATTGTGGCTCGGATGATCCTTTCAACAGAGACAACCATGGTGGCCAAACAGGATATGCTTCTTTACTCCTACCGCTGTTGTTGTGTTGCTGGCTGCAGCCAGTTGAAACGTGTGGCAACACCACCCGGACTTGCACATCACCTTCTGTCCTTGGAGCCCACAACCAGAACAGAACATTCACCAACTTCCAGAATGAGTGTTGTGTGGTGAGAGTCAATGGCATAAAGCAGGATGCCAATGCGTAAATGACACTGTCGAAGCACCTCAGTTGGCATTGCTATGGTTGCCAGCATGATATGCACTCCTTGTATGCATCATAAGTATGTATGCATGGATGAAAGGCACAGCGGCCAGATTACACATATATATTGCTTGCTGATTGCTTGCTGCAGAGCCCTCCCACTTGCAGAACTGCTCCCACGTCAAGCCTGGGGCTTGCCTGCAACCAGTTCGGCTTCTTTGTGCCCAACGATATAAACAGGGACGCCTTTGTGACCAATGCTAGCATGTTCATGGAACAGTGCTGCAGGGTAAGCAATGCTGTGATATTTAAGAGACTTGCAAGTGAGCTAGATGATGATCCGGCGCATGTCAGATCTTTCACAGAAGTAGTGTACAGTGATGTCAAAGCGTGCATACTTGCAGCTATCACTGTCACTATTGCGGCATATTCCAATTCAGCTCATGACAAACCGTGTCTCAGAAGCTCAATTGCAGCTTGTGAGATCAAGTGAGTAGTGTGCATCATTCAGCAATGCTGTTGAAGCATAGAGCTTTGTCTGGTACTGACTTCACACTGTCTGGCACCGTGGCCTTCCTCGATAATTGTTCTGCTTGCATGCAGCCCCTGACCTGTGGAGACAGACTGCAGACAGTTGCATGTAACTCTGGCACCGAGCCCGTCAGCGGTTCAACTATAATCACCTCTGGGTTCCAGAGAGACTGCTGCAAGGTACTGTTGAGTGCAGGACAATCTCAAAAGTACAGAGATCTACTGCCAGAGCTACCCGATACAGAACAGCGCTGATGACACAATAACAGTTGTTGCAATCAAATGGTGCACCCCATGTTGAGCTAGCAGCATATCTGTGTTTTCTTAGTACACAGCAGCAAGTGATGGTCATATAAGGAGATGAGCAAAGGCAGCCCGCAGGTTATCACTGGCGATTATGTTCTCCGACTGATCAGCTGCACACCTGTGTCACTGCCTTGTACAGGCTCCTCCAAGATGCAGGGATGCCAACCAGACCTGCCCTGAGCACTTCATACCAGTGAACCCTACTCTAGGATACACCAACTTCACCCAGACGTGTTGCAGGGTAAGTCACAGTGTACCTTACACATCATTTGACTCTCGCATCATGGTGACACATGCACGAGGCTTTGACATGAGTGCTAGTGGGGTCGTGTGGACTTTCATGATCTTGTTATTCACGTATTTTTGCAAGATCACGTCCAATAAGCACCAGAGGATTCTGGCAGCAAGGCAGGCACAACAGCTCACCTGCTCATGCGTGTATGATGGGATTTCTGCTTGATACACAGCGACAAGACCGCCAACTAAACCATGAATGCTGCCATTGTCTCTTGATCTGCAGCGATTAACCTGTGCCAGTGCACGGAACAACAATCCCACGAGGTATAACTGTGGCCAATTGAGGTTCAATGGTACGACATCAGTACTCTTCAACAATTTCACAGCAGAGTGTTGCAGGGTAAGTGAATGGAAAAGATACTGTGTGGAGACCATGATAGATGATGAGGAGTCCAGGTCATGTGTCTGTCCTTTGTAGAATTAGTATTGCAAGCAGGTTGATGTCTATGTTTTACAGTCCTGACTGACATGAGTGCCACAGGTGCCTTAAAAGGCCAAGTTGCCAGGATGGCAACAAGATGACTGCTGGTTTGCTTGTGTGTTTCCTGCAGCCGTCAACATGTCGTGAGCTTCAGAGCAACAACTCATGCAGCAGGGGCTCTGAACGCAACACAGCTGCGATTGAGGCCCCAGTGACTGGCACCTACCAGCAGACCTGCTGCCAACCCATCAATCCTACCTGCAGCAACACTGACCCAACGGCACCCCAGCCTGTCAGGTTCAATTGCAGCAACATTACCACTCCAGGTGGTTGGGTGTACGATGAGACCAGAAACACACAAAGCCCACCCGGGCCCAGCTGCTGCAAGGTCAGTTGCTTACAACAAGTCGCAGACTATGTTGTCATGGCAAGAGCCATCAGGCGGCACCTTATGGTAGTGCTGACACAATGTTGACTGCACAAGATCTTGCTGCTGCTGTGCAGCCATGCCCTGAGCTTCCAGTATGAAACATGTCCTGAACATCGTCCTGTAGTCTTCTGAGTTCACAACCCAAGGCTGTAGCTTTTGAACGCCTACTGACTGACTGTCATTGTGTCACTGTCCCTTCTTGCTTGTTGCAGCAACTGGACTGCAGCTCTGCCAATAACACTGGTGTGAGCTTCCAGTGTGGTGCTGGGTTTGAGTTCAACAGCAGTGCTGCATCAACTCTGTTCACTGACTTCAAGACGCAGTGCTGCAGGGTGAGTCGGCAGTGTTGGGTGGTTTCAGACCATCACAAGATTCACACTGCAATGCATAGCTTTGTCTACTCAGCAAACATCTGCTTGTTGATCTCCACAGTTTGAAACAAAGCTGCAGCAGCAACGCCTATCATTGTTACAGGTGCTGTTGCTCACGTGCTTCACAGTACTTCTGTGCTGTGTAGCAATGCAGCATCCAGCTTGTATGTAGATATTGCTGTTTTTGAGTTGCCACTTTCTTACGCCATTCCTGGCTGTGGTTGTGCATATTTTGCAGCGCCCATCTTGTGAGACTCTTCGCAACAGAGGCGACACTTGCAGCATTGGCAGTGAGTACATCGGAACTGCAGCAACACTGGTGACCAATACCTACCAGCAGAGCTGCTGCAGGGCCACCACTCCCACTTGCAATAACACGCAGCCTACTACACCAGGTATCCGGTTCAACTGCAGCACTGTCATTGAGCCTGGTGCTTGGGTATATGATGGGGCCAAGGATACTGTCACTGAAATCGGCAGCAAGTGTTGCAAGGTAGGTGCAGCTTGCTGAGGGCCGAACTGCGCTAGATCCCACCAATAAAGTTGTGGCTTCCAGCAGCACCTTAGCTCAGCATGCCAGTCATGACAGTTGACTCAACTTACATCAGATGTAACGTCCATATGCTGCTGTCTTCGAATACACCTCCATAATCGGCGGCTTATTGTTGCAGCAGATAGTCCACAAGCGTCCTCTGCACCGCCAACAGTGCCGCTCTCACTGTCCTCTGTCCCTTAATGCGTAAAGGTCTTTGTGCATTGGTCCGTGCTTGCAGAGGCTGACATGCGCTGCTGCCAATGGTACTAGCCCAGCCTTTACCTGTCCTCAAACCCGGCCATACAAAGGGCCAGACAGCAACACCTTCACCGACTTTGTGGCTGGTTGCTGCGATGAGGAGAGGACGCAAAGTGTAAGTGTGCATGTACACGCATCTGTCACTTACGACTAGTGTTGCATCGTACCCTCAGAGGCAGTTTGGCAGGCTGGCAAAAGCTGGTAGCTGACTGGGTACTATCTTGGGTGTTCTTCTTCATCACCATCAGCTGCATGTCCATGTCTTATGCTGAGGTAACAACGATAGTGCATCAGGCCGGCATTGTTTGTGACAAAAATCTGGACAGTGCCATGCAAAAGTCTGACAGGGTTTGGGACTCAAATATTGGTGACTTTTCACCTGAGCAACACCATGCAAGTGATTTGCTGCTGACATGTATGATCATGAGTTGCTGATCAAGATTCTACTCCTGTCCTGTCACGTCACTTTATGGCTTGCAGCCCACCTGTAAGGCGCTCCTTGAGCAGGGGACGAGATGTGACACTGGCTCTGAGTTTGTTGGAGGCAGAAATGAAACAATCAGCTCTACAGGCACCTTCAACTCTGATTGCTGCAAGGTGAACAGGCCTGAACATTGCATGAGTGCTTGTTCATGCTGTTGACCAGCACTTGCTAGGAGCAGTATATATGCGACATGCCACTTGGTCCAGTTGTGCAGTGATGCGCACAAACTCTGTTGTTGTTTGAGACCAGCTTCCTGCAGCAGTGTCTGCCGGGTCCGCTGCAGTAGCATTGTTACCTGCAGACTGCTTATCCATGAGCTCTCATGTACTGATCGCTGCTGTTCTTCTGTGTTGCCTCCTCTTCTCAAATCATATCCACAGCGGACCTGCAAGTCATCATATGACAGTGGTGCCAGGTGTGACAGTGCTTACTCTGAGTACAAGAAGAGCACCGCTGGTACTACTCTCTTGAGTGCAACAGAATTCCAGGGCAAGTGCTGTCAGGTGAGTTACACCAAAGTGTATTTGTTTGATGGGATGCAGCTGACAGTGCCTTAGACGTACATGTTGACAGTTCTCAGGCACAGCCGCAGTCACCCTGGATGAGTTGGCTTGACGCTTGTACTTGGTGAAGAACTGGAGTCACATCTATATGCTGTTGCAAATTCAGATATCATGCTGTGCAGCTGACGATCATGTTATGGTACACCAGCAGTAATAATAAATGCCAGCTATCGTCTCACATCATGCAGAGCAAGGAGGATCTTGGCCTGTAACAAAAACTTGTACTCTGTCTGCAGAATCTCAAGTGCGAGGATCTGAAGAGCCAAGGCTGTCCTCCAGGGTCGTCTTATAGAACATCGCAGGACAAAGCACAGCTGTCCAAGAACAAGCCTTTTAATAGCACTTGCTGCTCTACACCAGTGTCTGCAACCTGCCAATCCCTCCGGGACAACAAGGCTGCTTCATGTAATGATAACTGGAGCATCTTCAACACAAGTGCCGCGACGCTCTCCGCCACTGTTGCAGAATATCAGATCAAGTGCTGCCGGGTAGGTGGACTGCCACATATATAGTGTGTATGATATGCTCAACAACTGGCTTTGGTTGCGTGTTGCACTGAGCGTTTGTCTTTATCATGGACTCCTCGGAGGTGCTGATGCTGTTATATGTATCTGCTGCTGCACAATGCATGCAGGGACGTGTCACTGACTTGATCATGTCAATGCACCACTAACTTGTCAATCTCCAAATGATAGTATGCTGTATGTTGCTGTGTCATGTATTGGGAACCACGACTTGACACCGTGCCTGTCCTCATGCCCTGCAGGCTGCTAAGTGCTCTGAGCTCACCCGTAAATGTTCCAATGGGCTGACCCTGGTTAACTTCGAGACGATCATCCTATCAAGCTCTTCATTTGATGCAACCTGCTGCAAACCCGGAGATACTGGTGGTTGTAAGTGGCCTGCACCGGGTGGCAAGTGTCCCACGTTCACTCAAACAGAGCTGGCTGCTAGCATTGAGTTGGGCCAGGGCAGCACTGCAACCGTCAGGAATATCCGTTTGACCAATCGCTTCATTCAAAAGCCAAACTGTGATAAGAGCGAGGATATCAGTTGGGTGAACATTGCCAGTTGCACACAGTGCCTCAAGATTGACGGCGTCAAGCTTGGCACCCCTATCACCAGCGGCAAATCTAGCAGCGCGTGGTCGCTGACTGATGTGCCTTGTGACTCTGTTTTGACCATCGCTGCTCATGATGGGGCGTACAATAAGTATAGCGATGATAAGAAACCAGAGGATATTCTCATGCCCTCGTCATGCCCAATCAGGAAGCTTGGTTCAGTGCCAACTGTCACATCCAGTGCTACAAAGGAGAGCAGTAGCAGGAGCGGCTCAAGCAGGTGGTCGACTGCAACCTGGCGCAACAGAGGCAGGGTCAGCAGCTCCAACAGCGGGAGCAGCGGAGACAGTGGCAAGGGTTGCACCAGCAGTAACCCTGAAGGTGCATGCTACTGGCGATACACAGTGAAGTGTTGATGCAATATTGTAGTGTAACCTTGGCTGCGAAAGTATGAATCAAGGAATCCTTGCTTCAGATGGCTATCCAGTCAGGGACCCTTCAGGTCTGGTTAGAAGGCAAACATTTTGGATATAATAGTAGTACCGGTATTGCCCAGTGGGTTGAGGTGGTGGTTTGGGACTTAGTTTGTGTTGGCAAACTAGCAGACTCGCACATGGAATAACTCGCTGGTGCAGAGCCTGCATATCACCAGAAGGTTGCATATCTGTACATGGGTGTTGTTGTTGTTGTTAGATGTGCAAAGCATGGATCCAATGAGTGCTTAGCTTGGTGCCACAGTGAGCCTCACCTCGGTGGCAGTTTGTTTTTGATGCGCACTAGTGAATGTTCCCTCGGAAGAGATCTGTGTTGTATGTGCAGCCTGCATCGATGGCTGATTTTTGGTCGATTCTGTGTCACTGCACAGTCATTGTCTGTATGACATCCCCACATGTCCACTGCTGTACGTGGTGATCATGTGTCGCTACCTTATTGTCATGCTGTCCAGTGTTCATATGTGATGTCAGTGATTGTGTATAGCTGTTTCAGGATCGTGATGCCAGAGGTTGCGGTATGCATAGTTTCCAGACTGGCTGGTATTCCACTCCTTTGCTAAGCAATTCATCAGACAGGAATAAACACCTTTGAGGTGGACTTCATCAGAGGTGTATTGATGTTTCAGTGTGAAGGGTACAGCGACCAGTGGGTGATGCCACTGGACCCTGTACAGCTTGTTGTTATTGCCCACATTTACCTCACAGTTTTCATTGTCATAGTCATGCCCTCTAGCATATATGTCACATAGTACAGCACACTGTTATGATGATGCAGTTGGTAAGCGTTGAGTCAAAGCATACTACCATACTCAATGCAGTAAGTAACCCTTCTGAGCTTGCAGCATCTCCATCGCCAGTTGTACGGAATAAGTTGTGTAGCTGTGTTATCAAAGGGGTTTGTTGCACAGTTCTGTGTCTTTTCAGTTATGTTGTCGTGTGGCACATCAGCTGCTGTCGCAAGCTGCCATGTCCTAGTCGCATGATTTATGGTGATCACATGGCATGGCTCTGGTTTACAGAGTGGTTTTATCACTCAACAAGCAGCATCTCATACAGCCTTGTGGGGGGCAGCTGTAGCTGGTGGCTAGCTCAATAAGTCCTGGCTTGCTCAGTTTTTGAGGGTGCCATGACCCACTGTTATGACTGTGATCGGGACCCACAGCTTGCTGTGCTTCTGCTGGTGCTGGCTGCAGATTCAATCATTCACTGCTGTGTAGTTACTAAGAGGTATAGCGAACTTGTGGGATGCCATAAGCCTGATTGTCGGTGTTTGTAGCAATCACAACTGTGCAGTGATCATAAGTAGTATTCCAAAGCTTGTGCACTGCGTTGAATGCAAGCTTATGTAGTTTCTGACTCCATCGGGACTTTGAGTATGGATCTGGCATGTGCTCTGTTGTGGTATGATCTTGATGAAGTGAAAGAGCCAAATTTATCTGCCGTCAAGCAGGCTGTGAGTACCACGGGTGGAACCTGCTTTGCTTGTAACAATGTCCTGGACAGCTTCAGTACATCATCTGTACAGGTCGCAATGTGTTACGTGAACGCTTAAGTGGATGCACAGTATGTGACAAGCAGGTTGACATCCAGTACACCTCTTGTCTGCCAGACAGTGTCTGGCCTCTTGTCTTGTCAGCTCAGGCTGGCTAGGCGCTCTGTCGACCTCAGCAGGTTGCTGGCAGGTTGCATCGCTAAATCAATGAACTCTTCCAGTCTACTTACAACATCACCGGCTATCTGCGACCACTTAACAGGGCTTGATACTCAGTACCAACAGCACTGCACATGGTCGTTGTAAAGCTATCCTTGAACGGCAGCCAGGCTCAGCTGACTGATCAGTGCCACATCCGAGTTCATGACCGCTTATGCGTGATCTTGTAGAAACTTACGATATTGAAGAGCACAACAACGTGACTGGCGCAACCCTCACTAGGTGTTTGACCACTTCAAGCTTGCAAGCACCAGTTGTCTGACAGAAACCTGTGAGTGTTACATCTGCTGAATCACCAAACACGCACTCTGCTGCAAGCCCAAGTTATGTCTCTATGGTAAACAAACGTTTCACGTTGCTATGAGGACTTTTAGAAGGTCACGCAGCGCTGGCCAGCTCATGTCCAAATGCAGTCTCAACGGTTTCGAGCGCGTACAACCATCGACAATGCTAACCTGCGGATCATGCCGCTTGATGAGAATGAAGTGACTTTCTTACATTAATATTACCGAAAGAAGTGCAGGTGCAGGCTATGGACTTCCCTGCCATCCTCAATCGTGGCCAGTTTGCAGACAGCAGCAAAGCTGTCATGGTGGCAGACATAAACCACAACATCAGCAAGGCCAAGTCTGTAAGTGATGCTTCATGTTCCAAGAATGTACTTACCAGACCCGCAGACAGTAGTTCTCATGCAGCAGACCACAGCAGTGACCTATGCATCTACTGTACTGCTGCTGCTTCACTTGCCACAACGCATGGCAAAGCAGCCTGCAAAAGCACATGCCGTGCTGCAGAAAGCGTTGCACATCAGCAGAAGCACTGGCTACGCTCCATCAGTTTCGCACAGCTTCAAGCAGTGCAAGCGTACTTCTGCATGCAGCAACGCTCTTGCTAGTACAGGCAGCATGCGCAATAGCGCAGGGCCTGCATGAATCTACATGGAACTGGGTGCCTACCGTTGATTGCCCAGGTGGAAGAACCCTCACTGCAGCGGCAAGCGTTAGCTCTGATGCCTTTGTCAGACATCAGGCAGGAAGCAACAGCAGCTGTAGAGCTTGATCTACTGCTTTCAGGCAGCTCTGCAGCAGCTAGTACACGATCTGGAGCAGATGACCTGGTCGTTCAGGGACTCCTGCACTGGTTCAAACATAAGTTTTTCAAGTGGGTGGGTGACAGAATGGTTTGCTTGTGTCAGGTTGTCAGCTTGCTAACCAACTTCTTCCTGATTGAATTGCTGCAAGAACAGCAGGTACCTGTTCTTGAACAGTATGCATAACAGGACACACAAGGTCTGCATCATAGGCCAGTCAATCAACACAAAGCCAGCAGTTCAGCAGGGCCGTGCCGAATGGTCCTCCTCTTTTGCTGCAGGTTGACCAACCTCCTTGTGACTTCTGCGGCAGTCAAACCAGTCTAGTTGGCATGTCAGCACCAACAGCAGTTGAAGCAGCAGATGGTGCAGGGAGAGTGGAGCAGTATCGCTGTACTCAGTGCCAACAAGTCAGTCACACACCGTCAGGCACTCCACACTTTGATGCAAAGATGCCAGCAACTCAGCCACTTGCTGCCACATACAATATTAGTCCTGCAAATTTATTGCTCGGCAAAGTTGGGCAGTGATGTAATCAGCCTGTCATGCGCCACACGGCATTGCAGGTGTCCAGAATGACTCCCAACAGATCACATGTGTTATTGTTGTGCATGTCCCAGATGACCCGCTTCCCTCGCTACACCAGCGCAAGGAAACTCCTAGAGACTCGCCGCGGCCGCTGCGGTGAATGGGCGCAAGCATTTTTATTGTTCCTACGTGCCGCTGGCTATGATGCCCGGCATGTGATGGATTCCAGTGATCACGTGTGGTGTGAGTATTATAGTAAGGCAATGGGTCGCTGGGTGCATGTTGATGCTTGTGAGGAGGCCTGGGACAAGCCGCTGCTGTATGAAGCAGGATGGGGTAAACAGCTGGCGTATGTGTTTGCTGCAAGCATACATGGAGTTGCTGATGTGTCAAGGTGAGACTTTGGATGGCGGTGTACTTTGCTCAGGAGTATCCAAAACCATGTGTTAACGTCAGCAATCTATCGGGCATTGGTAGTTCCAGCAGCACATTGGGTACATCACCTTGCAGCACCGGGTATGACAGGGTCTGGGAAGGATGTATACCATCTTAGTACCATGTGATATCTTGGAGGGTGCAATGCATTAAGAGGTGCTGCATTTGCTGCTCAGGCGATATGTAGTACATCCAGCAGACCTATCTTCCCGCCGCCACCAAGTCCCAGAACCCTGGCTCAGCCAAACCCTCTCAGGTTTCACCAGTCAGCTCAGATCAGGTTTAGACATGCACACCAGGAGAATGCTGGCAGTGCGTGATGCTACAGAGGTGCTGCAGCTGATGAGCCTTGAAGATCAGCAGCAACAAAGTGGTGGTAGTGGTGGTGTTGCTGGGGCTGATCTTCCTGGGCGGCGATCTGGATCTGAGGCATGGAGGCGTGCACGCGGGGAAACAGGTGTGGTTAGGAACTTGTTGGGAATGGGTTGCAGGGATATATGGTTGTTCTACAGTGTCGGCGATTGTCTCCTAACTTCCAGCTTCACTACTGTTACTGAGCTGATGTGCCTTCTGTTGCTGCTTGTTGTTCAACAGGTGCTTCATCATCATCAGCTGCTGCTGCCCCATCACCCACAGCAACGTCTCCTCAGTACAACTGGACCAGATACAAACGAGCCCCAGACCAGAATCTCCCCGCACTGTTTGCTGCTGCCAACCGCTTGACAAGCGGTGCATGCAGAGCTTCTGGTGAAAACGGCCACCAAGCAGCTGGTTGCTTGTTTGACGGGTCGCTCAACACCAAGTGGTTGGACTTTGGTGGTGGCGGTCAAGGCGGTTCAGCTGCTGTAGAGTATCGGATACTACCTGATCATCCAGCTGTTGTGCTGAGTCATTATGACGTGGTGGCTGCAGAGGATTGCCCAGAGAGGGACCCTTTTGACTGGGTCTTGGAGTGCTTGCCAGCTGTAGATGCTGGCACTGAGCACAACAGCAGTAGCAGTCGAAGGCTTGCCAGCAGTGCTGATAGCGGCGGTTGGGTGGTGGTAGACAAGAGGTCTGGGGAGCGGTTTGGTCGGCGACATCAGCTGCGGAGCTTTGTGATAGCAGCGGAAGCCAGGGTGCTCAGTAGACAGTGGCGATTGCGGGTGACGAAGACTGCAAATCCAGCAGCGGCGAATTCGGTTCAGATATGCTGCTGGAACCTGTATAGCAGTAACAACAGCGGCGGCAGTGCAAGCGGCAGCAGTAGCGATGGCAGCAAGCAAGAGCAGTTCCCTACTGTGGGTTATGGCACCAGCAGTTGTTTGTACCTGACCGCAGGTCTTCTGCAGCAGCTGCAGCAGCTTCTGGCTAGTTACAGGGCTGCTTTACAACATGCAGACACAGCCGTAGACATGCATTTCTACAGCATACCCACCAGCGACCCCAGGGCGCCAGAGAAACTTGATGGTTCAACAGTAGTCACTTTGCTGAAGATCCTGAGAAACATGCAGCAACACCCACAGGACAGCAAGTTCTGGCAACTCTCAGCCACAGCTGCCAGGCTACAGCCAGTGCTGCAGTCCCCACCACTCTTGGCTGTGGCATTGGAGGCAGGGTTCAGGCCGCTGGTTGCTCTGCAGGTCCAGGAGCAGCAGTTACGCCTTGTGGCTGAGGAGAGCGCGCAGAACCTTGCAGCTGTAGACAAGCTGTTGAAGCATATTCAAGGATGGCTTACTTAAGCCGTGCTTGTCCGACAAGCTTGAAAGTCAGTGAACAAGCTTGAAAGCAGGTTTACACACCAGTGACACACTGATGGCATCAGTTTGCTGCATGCCACTGTTTGATGCTGTATTGTATTGTAACTTACGTCTGTGGTGCATTTGCCAGAAGTATTGAAAGGAGCCGTTTGTCCAATATGTGCTTCACTCAGTGTTTCACACAGTTGGTTGAAACATGGCAGGGTCAGGGTGAACATGGCAGCATAACCAAGCAACCTGCCGCAAGTTGCGGCATCAACCGTTGGACCACAAGACAAGTTGTGCCGCTGAGTTTAGGTGTTCCAGGATGGACTGTGCAAGTCTTCATCAAGAAATTGTGCCAAGTTGTGGGAGACCCCGGACGCGACCAGAGGTCAACCTGCAGGTACAGCTGTACCCAAGGCACTGTGTTCGACGACTTACTACACAGCTGCCTGCGGTGTTCGTGCAGTATACTTGCAAGAACATTGTGCTGCTACAAGCGAAGGACCAGTATGCTGCCATTGGGGACAATCATTACGCCCAAAGGCGACAGATTTGCAGTCGACGGTCAGACCGCCGTTCGTTGTGTCGCCCGTGGCGTGTAGGCCATTGACGGCGAACACCCAACAAATAAAGGTACAAGTTCCCATTTGATGTATATACTGCGTCGGCATGTGGCTTCGGTCCTGAGTCCAGGCGACTTGTCGTCGCAGGCGACCCTTGGTTGGGCGAGAGTGCTTCCTGACATCTATCATTCTGTAATCTGTATGTAAAACCAAATTTATCCTAGTCCGTGCAGGTAAGGGGGCGTGATAGCGTTGTTGGGAAGGGGCGATCATTCCGCGACAGGTCAGGAGGCGAACGGCTACTCGCCCGTACTCTGCTACAAGCTGATACCAGTCTCAAGTTGCTGCATCACCGGCCATCCGTGTCTTTGCTGTATCAGTGCTTGCATGTTTGCACGCTGCTCAGCAGCAATCTGCCACCTCCCTCCAAGGTTGAAGCAGACAAATCTGTGACTGCATTCGTTATCATATAGCTTTTGGTAATCTCGTCAGGCTGTAAACCGCAGGTAAGCAACGCAAGCATGTCAGTTGGAAGGCGGACATACTTGTCGCGCCAGCAGCACCTGCAGCAGTGCCCGTTCGAGCCCAGCGACCGATCACATCAGTAAAATACCAGTAATGCATTGACAACAGGATACTTCGCATTGCTGCAGTCACGCTGAACAACAATGTGCCCAGAGTGCTGCAACGGACAAATGCAAACCAAAGCCACCGATATTCAAACCTTTTGGAGTTGCTGTAGAATCTGTCATCGATGCCAACATCAGGCGCCCCCTCTGCTATCGTGACCGCCAGTGCCACACCACAGCTCATGAACATTCTACTGTGTTTGCAGAAACCCGCTTCTCTCGACTTGCTGCATCGTATCACAACATTCCGACGATGCCCAACAAAATGATCGTCTTGGCTTTGATGGCCTGCTTGGTGAGTAGCTGTCTCCAGCTTGCCGATGCACAGCAGTTGCTTCTAATGTGTCACTGCGTACAGCAGCAAACAGGTTGGACCATTGTTGCCACATAACAACACTACGCTACCAACTCCAGAGCTACAGCAAAGTGCAAAATCATGTTTGCACAATGGCTTGATACTGACATGAGCAGCATATCCAGCAAGCTCGTTATCGACAGCGTCTGCAATCATGCATGACACCAACTTGATTGTCCTCCTTGTGCATGGTACAGGCACTGCAACATGGAGCAGAAGCTGGTTGCCAGAACAGAGGCAGGCACCTGTTGGCAGTTGCTGCAGAGAAGCCTGTCAGGGTACCAAACCCCAAGCAAGGTGCCACCAACTTACAAATTGAAGTGGCCTTCAACGAGCAGCGCAATAAAGTGACCGCCACCACCGTGCAGGGTGTCTATGGTCACCTCATTCACAATCTCGAGCACACAACACCATGCACATCACAAGTCACAACTGCAGCAGATCCAAAAGCAGCAATAGAACCTCGCCCAGAGCCTCGCAGCACTTGGATCCCAGAAAACTTTCACACAGTGCAGATCGACCTCAAGTCCCAGAAGACTTGCAGCGCCCCGGTCCTGAGCACCTCAGACACAGACTTCTACCACAGCCGTCTGGATGTTGGCGCGATGAATGGTGATGGCTCAGAGTTGGAGTATGACAGAGGATCGTGTGTGGTAGCGCTCAGCATGTTCTACAAGGAAGGCGGATGTGCCTGCCACTGCTTTGAGGGCCGAGCAACGGTGACATTCCAGGATACCTTCAGCAGAGTCATGGGAAGCAACACAAGGGAGATTGTGACTTGCACAAGCCTTGAGAGGGACCCTCAGCTAGGCTGCAGATGCTCCCTGTGTGGGCCAGCTGCAGCGTAGCGCTGCATCACAGCTCAAGCTGTCGGGAATCCACAACTCACCTTTAATAAAGACATGCTCGGCTAGTTTGTATGTCGTATCAAGCTGATAGCGTGTATCGCATCCAGTGCACCCTTCTACACAGCTAGTGCTGAGGCAGTCGGGAGGCACATCAACTGTTTCAGGTCCATAACCCTTACTGCTCTGCAGTTTTGCATCCCTGTGGCACACACATCGGAATGGAATCATATACGGTTGGTATGCAATAGTATGCATACTGCTCATATGCTTTTTCAGGAGCAACATGAAACTTAGTACACCTGTCACTTGTCAGTGACATCTTCAATTTTGCGTAGTTGGTTGAATAAAAGCATTGATTGATCAGGCTGATACGTTTGCAGTTGTTCACAGGTTCCCTAGCTTACATACTAAGTGATGTCGTGCGCCTGCCAGCCCTTTCATAAAGAGTTGTATCACACCTGCTGCTGTGGAGTACCTGCAAGCACAGCAGGGGCTTGTGTTGTGCTCGAAATGGTCTACTGCATAGTACGTAGCACGTATGTTGCGTTGCTGATGGTTATTGCCTGCAAATGGTACGATCTTAAACCGTTTGAATGGCAGGCATGCATCCTAGGTCGTTTCAGACTTTCATACATACAATGCATAGAATGTTCAACAGGCTGCACGGCGGATCCTCTGATAGTTGTGTCTGACGTGATGTGAGTGCCATGCATCAGCAACAATAAGTCAGCAGCATTGCCAGGCTACAGGTGATGCTGCAAGGCTGTGACAGGCCCATTGATAAGATAGCTTGTTATTGCGGCTGTTGTCGCTTCACTTTGTGGGTCGCGCCACCGGTGGGTGCATGACAGGACTGTGTCTTTGACCCCAGGGTTAGTGTTCGGCACAGCTGTCAGTAACTTGCCATCAAACATAGCTGCCCAAAAGTCACACGTGAGCACGTGGATGGGGCTGCATCTACGTTGTGACACCGTGTGACACCAGTGTTGTTGGTAACACCTTGTTGGAAATCAATGCAGGCAAGGGTAGGTGCAGTTCAGTGTACGGTTGTGTATTGCTGTCAAGCCGCTTCTGTGGGAAGATGCCATAGTATGCATGGCTGCATTTTCAGACTTCACCAGACTGTGTGGGTCATGTTGAAGATCAGCGTGCAGGCCTTGCACTGCAGGCTCTGATGTAGATGCTTGTGCATGCACTTGGTTCAATTACCCCCGTGTTTGGGAAGCCTTCCCAGAAGTTCAGTGTGACACTGTCTTGAGCCAGGATAGTGTGCTGCTGTTGTCCACGTGCGCTGATAGGCCGCCGGCAGGACATTGTCCTGCGGCAGGACAGCCTGTGCCATGATTCAAATCAGTTTTATTCTTGTTCTACTGGATGTGGTATACAAGTGATTTCAATATGTATATGGAGACAGTCACTGTTGTCAACGGTTGAACACATGATGATGATGATGAGTTTGAACACAGCTTACACCGCAGTTGCCAACTGCCGCAGTAGGAGGTTTGCAGCATTCGAGCAGTCATTGCTCTGAGAAATCCTCTGAGATGCATCAGGTAACCATGGATTCCATCTTCAAGTGTGTTGCCGTCCAGACCCACATGGTTCTTCACTTGAAAGAAAGTAGGCATGTGTTCTACTACAGCCTGCATACTCAATATTCTCACGGGGTGAGCCTGCGGCTGCAGTGCAGGGCCTGCCGACACTGTACTGCAGGCTGCGGCCATCCCAGTCTGCTGTAACAGGCCGCCCATCCGTGAAAAGGGTCAAGAGTATAGCATATGTGACATGCAGGTTCCCGTTACAGTAATCCCTGCAGTTACATCATCAACATCGGCAATGCGTGCTTTCATGTCGCAAAACACACGCATGGTTGCTGCTTTCGTTCACTATTGTTGGATGTTACGATCTGGTCGTGCTT
>JARWLF010000459.1:0-18414 GCA_029853055.1 Scenedesmus sp. KT-U
GGCTGAGCAACCATATCACAATCCCTCCAACCACCAAAGTTTGCAAACAAAGACTCATAGCGCCGGCGTAAATCTGCATAAAAAGGGCACTCAAAGACCATGTGATATTCTACCTCACTAAGGGAAACGCCTTGCTTATAAGACACAAGAAGTTACAGCTATGTATGTACTCTGGTAGACTGTGCCAAAGAAGGAGGCTCCTTCTTTTACAATACAATACAATACAATACACTACAACCAAGGGTTTCCCCACCCAGGCACTAGCCCAGCGAGCCGACTACGCCGCTCTTGGGTTGTCGTTGACATTGTACCCGTCCTATCAGTCATTGGTTGGGAAATTGCAATCACCCGCACAAATCCGTCAATTCCGTCAATTTACAGCAGCTCCCAACTTCATGATGATGTCACCAGCAATACAGTCCAAGACAGATGCTGCCAGTTTGCCTCCAGTGATTGAACGAACTCGCTCAGCAATGTCCTCACTGCTGCTATCAGAGATATCCTTCACACTGATGCACAGAAGACAACAAACGACACAGCTTAAGGACCGAGCCTACACTGTTTCAGCGGCACCACTCTGGCCAGCATGCCAACATACTGGTTGGCAGTCAGAGGCAGGTAACAAGCTCACAACCCATCACAGTACCCTTGCAGTTTCCTTGAGCTCTTCACTGCTTCTGCTCTCTTTACCACAGCGATAGGCTTGATGCCAGAATCCTGAGCAGCAGCAATCAGCATGCGACCAGGGGTGCTGCCAGCAGCGGCGGTAAGCAGCCAGTCACCAGCTGAAACATTGGTTGTACAGGCAGTGTGAACCAGCGACCCAGACGCGTGTGATTGACCGCACGTATGCAAGGAAGATTACAGTTGAGTTGTTATAGTTCCGGCTTGTGAGAGCCTCATCAGGTCAAGTGAACACATACAGACGTTGGTAAAAGTAGCCTGCAGCTCTGCTGCCAGGCTGGCAATCAGACCGACCAAGTATGACAGTGTACAGTCCGAACATGACGCAAGCTGTGACTGCTGGTGCCATATTCTGTGATAAGCACGCATGTATGCACTGCCAGTGCATACTATGATAGTATGCATGTATGAGCATGCCATGCCTTGCATGATGCAAGCAATCAAGCAGCACACGTTTCAGTGCCGTGCACGAACTGGCACATTGCAAGACATAAAGCCAGTCAGCCACCTGTGCTGGTTTTGCCCATTAAATGGCCAGTTTGAAAAAGACAGCAAACAAATTTGCAGTTTTGACTCAAAACTGGCTTATACCCTAGTAGGGTATAAGCCATGCCATGTGGCTGGCCAGGCATGAGCATGACCATCATATTGCATCCAACCTTGGTGGCATTGATGCAAAACTGATGGTTGCATACAATAAAAACCGCTGCATAGGAGCCAGCTTGAGGATAAAGTTTACCAAAGCAATTCTGCACAAGTTGTTGAAGTGGTTTGCAATGCAAGCCTTGCGGTGCACGGTACACTTGTACATGTACTGCGGCAGTACACTGCAGCATATGGCCTTCGATTTGGCGGACAAATGTTCTGCTTGGCATGTGCAAGATCACGTTGATACATACCAAACGCCAAGAGAACAATTCAGCTTGGTAAAATATTTCTGCTGACCATGCTGCCCTGAAAACATTTTTTTGGTGACCACCCGGCCAAGGCTTGGGTTCACTGCTGCATAATTCATACCAACATAAACCTGCAGAGGAAGCATACGAAAGCCAAAGTTCAAGTGATGCCCTTCATACATCAGGACCCACCTTCCACTGAAGACCAAATTCTGGGTAAGAAGCATGCTGTTGTCAGCAGTTGCAAGAACCAAAGTGCTATAAGAGTTTCCAGGACTAGCCTAGTAATTGACGAACCCCGTGTTCCAGAGTGGGCACCCACTGCCGGCTGTGCGGTCCGCAGGATACTCATGCTCACCACAAACACGATTAGGTACACAATGCGCCAACAAGCTTGGCTGCGGATACGATCGTCGGCCCCCGAAGCTTGGGATTGAGAACAAGCTGTTACAGGCAACGCTGAGAGAATTCTGCCTACCTCATCAGCACCAGGCTCTCCCCCGGGCTTTTTGACAGTCTTGGCCGTCTCTGCGAGGGCTTTGAGGTTGAACTGCTCCGCCACAAGAGCGTCGTAATGCGCAGTTGCACCGAAGAGCGATCGCGGTCCGCTGTGTGAACTTTCGCAAGAGTCAGACAAAGCACGGCGACCGTGTCGCTCCGACTTTGTCTAGCAGGCTTTCACACATGCATACAGTTCCATACATGCATATGATAAAGAGTCTTCTGGGAACTTGGCAACTGACATATGTACCGCACTCAGTACACGCCACCAACCAAAGACTCTGCTGTGGAAAGACAGTTGTCAAGTCAACTCAGTGATGCCCACGACTCAGTTGTACTTTCTGCAGCACATACAGATCTCATCTTTCCACTTCTTAGTACTACTACCACCTGCCACTGCTGTACCACTATAAAACACACCAGGGTCCCCCGACAAAAACTGAATCAAAGTTCTCAAACCAGGTTGCATAGTCATTAGCTGATTCACCTCTGGTCGCACTTGAGCAGGACCTTACCCAGCCTCCCCACAGTCAGGGACTCCTTCACTGCAGCAGATACCTCACTCAGGGGAACACCTTGCCTGCAAGACACAAGAAGGCAGTATGACTATGCAAAAGGCACTGTAAGAGAGGCTGCATTGACTAATGTGCAGCCATACTAAGCTGCTTGAATTGGCCTGATCATCACCAAGTTGCTTGCGTGTGACCATGTTAAACTTTTATTGAATGAAGTGGTTTACCAGAACTATTGACTGAAGCATACTGCGTGAGCTTACAAGGTAGAACAAGTGGCCACTCAAGTGCATGATGACTGTGATGGAGAGAGACAGCTGCTTTTGTACAGGAGGCGCAATATGTCAGATTGAAGCCGCTAGCAGCTTCAACGGTGCCGCTAGCAGCTTCCCGGATGGCAAAGCACCGGGCGCCATGTGGTGGCTTGCGCTCATTAAGCTTCCAAGGCAAGTCCTGACTGGTGAGTGCCACATGGCATGTATTCTTACTTACCCACAGGTGGGCTGAGAACTCCCTTTGACATGAGCTGCAGAGTCTTCTGCACCAGCGCCTTCTGATATTCAAAATTCTGACTGTCAAGGTAGGGGAACAACCAGAAGCCACAATAGGAGACATTCCTGCAAGATTGAACACAGCAACCGTTGTTGGCTTACGGTAAGCCATCACTGCAATACTATGATGGTTTGAGATGATGTAATGGGGACTGGGGACCATGACTGGTATGCTGGCTGTCACTTTGTGCAGTAGAAGCAGCTGGACCCATCAAAGCCAAGGCAAGTTGCAGGCAGCTCTTCATTGCTTGTAAGCGAATTGGCACTCAGTGTTGGCAACAGACACCAGTCCTGACTGCTTATATCAGAGCCCTGCCAGCACTGCAGCTCCTATAGTCTGCTCATGGGGACTATTCTCCTACAAAGTCACCTGAAGTCACAGTCAACTGAGGCGGTAAACTCTGTCCCATCCATTGCTGCATACAGCCAGACTGTTCCATTCCTCCTCACAGCAGCCCCCAACTTCATTTATGTCACCAACAACACAGTCCAGGGCTGAAGCTGCTAGTTTGCCTCCAGTGATTGCATGAACTCGCTCAGCAATGTCCTAACTGCTGCTCACAATCACATCTTTCACACTGATGCGCAGGACACAACATAAAAGACCACTTTATTAAGTGTACTGCTTGCCAATCTTGAAGAGAGATGCCCTCTGGCAGTTACGCATTCAATGCGCTAGTAGCTTGACAATTGTCTATTTCAACAACACTGACCCAGTTGCTTGACTTCAAAATGCAGAGGCTAAGTAAGCGAGTGCAACAGGTTTGCTGCAGGTCACGGTGCATGCTGCAGCTGATCGAATTGCCACAAGGCTCAGTAAGTACATCCAATGACAGATTTGCCCAATTTGACGATCAATAAAGCATGATGTACTCTGCCACCTCACTTCGGACTATGCTGCCAATATTGAACCACTCCCTCACCCTGTGGTTTCCTTGAGCTTTTCCACTGCTTCTGCTCTCCTGACCCCAAGGATAGGCTTGATGCCAGCATCATGAGCAGAGCAATCAGCATGCGACCATGAGTGCTGCCAGCAGCAGGGATCAGCAGCTAGTCACCAGCTGCTGACATTGGTTGACATATATAGAGCTGTTGAATCTTGATTGCAAGGCAGAACGCTAGGCCCCTGCAAGCAACCTGCGTGTGGCCCCCAACCAGTGATTAACAACTGCAGCAGCAGACTCACACAGAACTGCGCCCCTGCTTCATCAGAGAGATCATCCGGCAGAGGCACCAACTTGTTTGCCGGTAATGTGACGTACTGCTGCCAGCTTCCTTCACCCGCACTGATGGCCAGCCACCCCAGACTTGTGACCGTCACAAGTTCAGTGAACATGGTGGACATGCTCACCGTCGAATCCTGGTGTGCCAGGAAACTTTTGAAAACCTGAGTACACTCCCTGGCAGGCAAAGACATCGCTGCATTTTGGCAGGATTGCAGAAGAGTCACTCTTCTGTAAAGAGTGACTCAGCATCATGGTTGTGCCCACATTGATATCAGATGAACTCATGTCTGTTGTCAGTGATGATTGGTGTGATTGCTCTGGAGTCTGTTGCTCTCACCCCCATGAGCGACTTGTTGGCTTCGCTGGGGGCATGGGTTGTGTCATCATCAAGCTGACAACCAAGTCAACTCAGATGTTGCACAACACAGCACGCTGGTACACTGTTTCATTATGCTGCACATCATATTTCGAAGTTTTCAACATATATATATTGACCTATTTTGCTGTCAAACAACGATGCAGGCAGATATGCGATCGTTTATGACACACCGCAAATGAGTCAAGGAGTCACGCTGGTGATAGAGACTGACCTTGGGTTACAGCTACAAACTTCATACCAACCTGAACCTGGGTGTAGAAGCATGAACAATCGGCGTCAAAGATCCATCACTCCGTGTCTGTTGAACCATGTGAAACCAAGATTTGCTGTGAAGGTACTTTAGAAAACATACTAGTAGGCGATGTAAGAGTCAACAGGACTAGTTTATGCCGATTGTATCTGGGGCGTAGTAATCAGCAAGTCAGCCATCCCGCTGAAAAGGTAACGTTACCACGTATCCGGTTAACCACGTATCCGGCTACCAGACGCAGAGGCTGGCACCGACACGACGCTAACGTGCCGTCGGCCTAAAGGCCATTGTCGCACCTCTTCTTGCGCCCGGATCTTGCACGGGCTTCTTGACGATGTTGGCCGCCTCTTCAGGGGCATTGAGGTTACATTTCTACACCAACAGAGCGTCGTACTGCCCCATACCGCCGTGAATAGACACGGTCCGCTGTGGTATTGAGCCACAAACGGGTAGGAAAGAGCTGGTAATACTGATCGTCTCACTAGTGAGTACTCTGAATGTCGATCAGGCTGGTACACAGGCTGCAGGTAAAATTGTGGAGGCCGCATGGCTTACGAAGGCAAAGCAACCAAGCTTGCCCTCAGACCATCATGTTATTTACAATTGATCCTGCCAGATCAGTAATTCGCAGGTAGAGCACGGGCCGTCGCCGACGTGTCTCTCAACGGAAAGGCCGGGCGTGGGCGTGCGCAGCAGGTGCGGCATAACCACGGGACCGTGTGCACTGCCTGTGCCTGTTGTGCTGACACCTTGGGACCTTCAATGTCGCATACAGTCCAACCCAGTACTAGACACCGTCGAAGCAGCGGTCGATCTGAAACTTGTCTTGTCTGATGCCAGCACGCCCGATCCAATCAGGACGCGATGAACATGACACAGATGTCTCACGCGTGCGTCGGTTTACAGATCACTTCCAATCAGTGAGCAGCAACACCACTCAAGTTTGCCATACCATGCTTAACTGCCGTCATTTACCAGATGGACCAACTGTATCAGTGTCAACGACAGCGGTCACGTCAAAGTTGAGCACTTGCCCACTGCTTGCGCCTGCATATGCTTGCCTAGTCCCCTGATGTACAGCTAAGCACAGGAACCTCACATCCACCAGATGCTGCTCTCTGATCAGTTGCCCGGTGGAATAGTCCCATTGCAGGATCCGCCCATCCTTGCCACAGGATACAAGGACACCGGTGCTCTGCACAATATCTATGCCAGTCACTGCTGCTGTATGTCCATGCAGAACCTGGAATGCTGCACTGCTGGGCACAGGGCCGCCTATAGCTGCAGGCATCTGCTTCGTTGGGCTTGACTGTCCCATCATATCCGCAGTACTATCCATAGTGTGTCCAGGATTGCTGACTCTCAGAGTTTGCAACTGCTGGCTGCCGCTGACCCCTGTACATGACCCCGCTGTTCCTGCCACTGTTGCACCCGCTGCTGCTGCTCCCTGTGCCGCAGTGGTTGTGCTGCGATGAACAAAGTGTGGTGGCACCAGGTCCCACATCCTGATAGTGGTGTCATCAGAGCCACTGAACAGCAAGTTACCATCCACCTTTAGGCAATTGACTGGTCCAGCGTGGCCAATGTGCTGACCCAGTAGTTCTCCGGTGCAATTTCCTGACCAAACCTGCAAGTGTGGTGGTCAGCAGTTGTCTGGCATCACACTGCGATTCACCTTGGGCATCTGTGGCACGATTCTGACAATGAATAATGCCGGCAATGGTCATTGCTTAGCTCTGCTCAGGAGTCCAAGCCCTTGAGTATTGACTAGCAACATATGTAAGATGCATCTTGTAGACAGTCATGTATAGGGTTGCAACAATGCAGTACTTGCATGCCTACTAACACAACTGTACATGATAGCTCTGCACATGCAACTCACCCTGATGGCTTCTGCATTGCCAGCTGTGACCAGCACTTGCTGCACACTGTCGAACACCACCACCAGCACCTCAGGGGCCTCAGTTACCAGTGCTGCCTTGACAGCTGCAGCTGACTGTGCGGCTGTTGTTGGACTGTCATGCCCACTTTGCTGTCGCCGGAGTGCTGCTGCATGCTGGGAGTCCCAGAGCATTCCCTCAACTGCTTTCGCAGTGATTGAGGGGTTGTTAGCGCTGCAAGCAGGACTCTGTGCTTGCATTTGCCCAGAGCAGTGGGCAGCAACTGGCGACTGCTGTCGTTGCAGATGACTGGCATTGTTGCTGGCTGCCTTACCTTGGTCAACAAGTCCAGGGCGAACGCTGGCTGAACTACAGCGGCTCTGCAACATTTCAGTAAGGCTGGTTGCATCCCCACTGCCTATAATTGCAAGGTGCTGAGCACCTGATACCCCCGGACTGCTGGCTCTGCTATGATTGCAAGTGTCATTGCAGGAAATAGCACTGCTTGCATCGGCTGTTTGATCTTTCCTGCGCCAAGCCGCAGCAGACTGCACCCTTGACGAATTTGTGGACCGTGCTGCTTTCAAACTGCCACTGCTACTTGACAAGGCTGACATCATAGCTAGGTGATATGCTGCGGACAGCTCCTCTGTGCTGAGACCAAAGGCCTGGAACCTTCAATGCACACACATGTCGTCAAAAGACACATAGTGCTTATTCCGAAGTCAGGCATACAAGCCTCCACTGTCTATCCTGGCTGCCATGCCAGATCAGCAAAGCAGCTTTCAGTATTGCAATCTACTGGTGAGCATAGCTGGCAAAGAGCCTTCCTGGCTACTGATGCAATCCCACCTGCTTGATCATTGTGCAGGCAGGCAGAATTACACTCCACAAACATTCTGAGACCTCGCCACATCGGTACGCTTGTACCTTGCCAACATGTGTGGCTTGACCCCCCTAAGCATCCGCGGTTCCCAGAGTGTCACACATCCGTCAAAGCTGGCAGACAGCAGCAGCTCATCAGCCTTGATCACAGCAGGTGCTAAGCAGCAGACTGTGTTGGTGTGGGCACTTGACTCCAGTAACACTTTGGTACCAGTGTCCATTCTCCACAAGCAGATTTGGCCATTCTCATGACCTGCAAGTAGTTGAGCCAGCACATGCATCGGTCATCTGTTGTATCTTGTTCATGGTGTGTGGCAGCTGACTGACTACTTGATATAGTTGGGCTTGGATGAGTGGATGAGAACAAGCAGTACAGATAACACCCTACTTTGCATCTGCTTCTCCATATTGCTGACATGCAGGTTGGAGCTTGGACTTAATGCTGCAGCAGAATCGCATTAAGCCTGCTATCCCGCACTCACCAGTAGCCAATATCGCCCAGTCATGCAGGAACACCATAGCACTGAGCTCAGAACCAATGCTGTCAACGCCAAGGTCTGTCAGTACACTGGGGTAGGCAGCCAGGTCCCACTGCAGCACTCTGTTATCCAGGCCAGCACTTATAAGCATGGACGCACCTCTGCTACTGGTACCAACAGCTGTGTCAGTACTTGCCAGAAGGTTGCTGGAAGGCTCCTCGTCATTGTTGGTGGGGTCTGATATGATTGACTGCAGGATGGGTCACAGGCGACAGTCATATCTCTTGGTGGGAGGGTGGGAGAGAGAAGATACTGTTGTTGTTTAGGTGAGGGATCATGAGCCCACAATGGCATGAATGATCTGTACAACCCAAAACGGAATGTAACACAGACAGATGTGAATGAACGGATCACAGTGCATCAGCGTATGCACCTGGCAACTACGCCTGCACTGCAGGGCAAACCGGGTTGGCTTGGTTTCATACCTGCATACTGCTCATATTCAACTGCAGGACTTGCAGTGCCAAGGCAGCCTGCTTGTGACCCCCTGGTAGTATCCCATGAGGTAGACCACGTCGCAGCTCCCACAACCCTAGGCCTTCTTGGCTCAGCACAATAAACTGTGTTGATGATCTGCCTTGGCTTTCATCACAAGTGCTGTTGCTGCTGAGAATGCTGGTGCTGCTTGCCGAGCTTCCACAACACAGGATGGTTGTTATGCGGCTGCGTGTGAGCTGCTTCACGGCCAACAGCTGCTCACTTCCCAAACTGTAGATGTGCAGAGCCCCCTGATCATCTCCAAGCAGTACCTGCACAGTTGGCATAATAGCAGTATTGAGCAACTGACAGACTTGCTCCCCTCGTCGCACTTCAGCACTACAGAAGCAGAAGTCGGCAGCATGTCATCATACTACTGTGTGCACCGCACTGCGTCTCACCTCACCCACTGTGCCAGTACAGTCCATTGCGCAGAAACTTGAACGCCCAGAGCTGTGCCATCTGCACAACAGCCCTCCATCAACTGCCGAGTGCATCCGACAGCATCCATCATATGCCAGTGTGAGCACGGCAAGCTGGTGAGCAACATACTGCACTGCGAACACGCTCACGGATGAGTTTGTGTCTAAACCCTGTCGCCTTTGTCTGTGGTGACAGCTGCTCTGTGTGAGGCCGCCATTATGTACAGCATGTCTGCGGCTGTGCGTGCTAGCATTGCCTGCATTAACTGCATCAGCACTCGACGAGGTGCTGCCATCTACATGCGACAAGCTGTTGGACTGTGTGACTTGCTGTTGCTGACAGTAATGCTGCGCTGAGTGCTGGAGCCGATCGCAGGATTTTTGGATTGGGCATGCATCATATGGCTGGGCAAAGATGCGTGCATGCATCTTCGACTGACTGCAGAGAATGAACAAGTCAGCAGCAACATGATTGGCTTGATTCTCTGTGCTCTGGGGATGGACTGCTCACCCTCGGGGTCCTGTGCGTAAGTGCGGACAGCAGCTCAGCCAACAGGTCACAGTTGATGTGGCTGAATGCAGCAGCTGGATTTGATGCATTGAGGGTGTGGTTGACTTGTACCAACCTGCAGTCATCCGACTGCCGAGCTGGCTTGTCAAGGCTAAGACGCAGCAAAGGCTGATTGGCTACTGCCACAAATACACCTTGTCCTGCTCCCACCTCTGCTTGCTGCGGCTGACAGCTGAGGCTCAGTATCCACTGATGATCAGACCACAGCGTTGCCTGCACGTGAGCCACATAATGCATGGAAACCCTTCACCTGAACTAGTGGTGTAGGCTAGTTGCTTACCCTCCACTGAAACTCTGTGCCACAAGTGCATAGATAACGCAGTAGTGGCCTAGTCATACCAAGCAATATACACTAGCACCAAAGGCTTATGTATGTGTTGAGCTTTTGCAAGACACTTACTGTTGCATGAAACCGGGGCAGTGCCAGCAGCCCTGTATCAGAAGGCTGCCAGAGCAACACAGAGCCATCCACAGACCCAGAAACAAGATACTGCTGCACAGCTGTTACGCATGTAACCGCAGCAGTATGTCCGTACAGTGTTTGTATGCAGGCCTTCGCGCTGTGTAATATTCTGGGATCATGGGTCCAGATTTTGATGGTACTGTCTGCACTGCCGCTTGCAACCAGACTGATCTTAGACCCCGCGGTGCCAGTATTGAAGGGGTAAATACACATGGCATTGACATTGCCACCATGCTTTCCCAACAACCTGGGGCTGTGCGTACCAAGCTCCTGGATGTTAATCTGATAGACATGACCATGATGTTGACCGATGTAGAGGTTGCGAGTGGAAACATCGTACGCAGCACATGTTAGCTCATTGCTCTCATCAAAGATACGCCATTCTTGTGTACCAGTCTGATGCAACCGACAGACACTGAAGCTCTTCATCAGTCAGGGACCAAACGCGAGCGACTTTACACGTAAGACTGCTTACATATGGCCTGATACCACGATTCAGATGTAATAGGTTCATTTGATTGCGCACTGAGTACCTGAGTACCAACAGCTGAAGCAGATTCAGGCAGACTCAACGGGGGTCAGAATCTGTCGGTAAGGCAAACATCATTCATTGAATAAACAGCGCAATTCACAACACTACAGGGAGGAAACAAAGGACACAAAGAGATAGGTCGTGGGTGCACTTGTACCCAGTCCGCTTTTGAAAACCTGTACTGGCTTTCTGTCAGCTGTTAAGGCTGCTGACAGTATGTTCATCACGCGCTGCATTTTCAGAGTCGTTTGCGCAGTTTGGTAGTTGGTGGGCACTTGTTTGTCGAACGCAGCACACTTGTTCCGTAATCATGCTTACAATGCTGCTGCATGTTCGCTCTTAGTAAGTTTCTGTTGGTGGGTACCTATCGTCGACTTTGCTGGCAATCTTAATCTATGGACAGCATGGAGTGGGAGGACACAAAGGAGAACTTCGTGCCAGTAAAGCAAGGACACTCTGCAGCACTCCTCACAACTCCCCTGCCATCAGCGAAAAGAAACCAAGATGTAGAGGAGACCAAAAGGTCTGCTACCTTTGCCAGCATGCAGCCGGTTCTGCACTTGGCACGAAAACCAGATGGAGCTGTCTTTGCTGTGGCGAACGCAGGTCATATCTCGAAGACATCAAGGCAGCAGACGACCCAGTGGCCGCATGGCAGAGGTGAGCATGCTTATCGGCAGAGATATGAGCAGCTCGAGTCCAGACTGAAGCTACCTTCTTGTGCAGGTACATCAAGTGGACCCAAGAACAGTTTGCTACACAGGGCAGCAAAACAGAGTTGCAGCAGGTGCTGGAGGCAGCAACCAAGAGTCTGAGTACTACAAGCCGCTACAACAATGATGTCCGACTCCTACGAATTTGGGTGCAATATGTGAGCACTGACTGTATCTTTTTGGCTGCATCAGTTGCTCTGCAGCCACAAGTGCACTTTGTGGATTTTTTTTCTGTCGTCCATCCCCATCACAATATGGTGATTGTTGTTGCGCTTGTTCGAATGCACTCGTCTATACTTGATGGAGTGCATGGCATCAGTCAAATTAATGCATGGCACTGGCAAAAATGCCCTTGCTCAAACAGGCCGACTGCTTGCCAGACCCAAGTGATGTCTTCTTGTACCTTGAAAGCAATGGGATTGGGCGAGATCATGCGCTTCTGTACGAAGCATATGCAACGTATCTGGAGCTGAAGGGCAACTTCAAGCGGGCTGGGCTTGTTTATCAAGAAGGCATCAACAGGTAACCCTGGATACAACTGGCTTGCACTATCTCAGATATTTGTAGGCAATTAACCACTGCATGTAAGTGTTCAGTGTGCAGGCTGCACGCCAAGGTGCTCACTATGGATGTCTTGATACATGTCTTCTCATCCACAGGCTTGCCAAACCCCTTGAACGCCTCAAGCTGAAGCATACGGCGTTCCAGCAGCGAATGGTAAGCAAACAGCAAACTGCCCAACCGCACATGCATATAGCAGTTGTATTGTCTGCCAGGCAAGTCACCAAGCACAAGCTGCAGTCGTTCTGTATTATCCAGCCTATTGTGTATGTAACTTGGTATGTTTACATTACATGTCTACGTTGCAGGAGAAGCGCATACAGCGTCAGACCAGTGAGGCTCTACTGGGAATAGAAGCAGCACCTGACAGCAGTACCGCTCGATCAACCCTGGCACCTGTGTTGGAGCCACCACAAGTTGATGAAAACGGTAGTCTCATTAGATCCAGCCGGCAGCAGTCCAGGCAGCACAGCAGCAGAGTTCCTCCACAGGCAGGGTCAGTAGCAGCAGGTATCAGGCCAGCAAGCAACAGCAGTACAAGACCCTCTATGTTTGGTGGCAGCATGCCGACATCCACAGCTACTGGCTTGTTTGGACTCGGGTACACCAGCAATGGAAGTAGCCACAGCATAAGCTCTGGGGCTGGACCACTTGCTTCACAGCAAGGCACCAACAATGCAGCAAAACCATTCGCCATCATGGTAGATGACGAGTTTGGCCCAAGTGGTAGTGGTGTCCAGGCAACAGCTTTCCCAGCATCACAACACCAGCACAGCCAGTTGCCAGCTTACAAGACTAGCAGGAAAGAAAACACTACAGAGGCTGCTGAGTGGGCAGGGCAGAAGGTGAAGCAGCAAGCTGTCTATACGGTGCCTGCTGCATCAAAGCTGCCGGTGTATGAAGATGACGATTGCTATGAAGAAGCAGCTCAGACCAACCAGCAGTCAAAGCCACAGCAGGCAGGCTTTAGGCAGCGGCTGGAGTTGCCAGGTCCAGAGCAGTCTTCTCACAGCCAAGATGGCTATAAACAGTCTAGTCTGCTGGCCGCAGGAACAGCTGGCTTACTGGCTGCTGTGCAGCAGCAAAAGCTATCAGAACATGCAGCCGCATCAGCGACAGCTGCTCCTGCCAGTAGCTCTGTCAAGGACAGTATGGCAGTCAAAGCCAGCAATGTCAGCAGCAAGGCCCAGCCAGCAGGTGCAATGAAAGCCATCCCTCAGGGATATAATCCTGCTTTGCTCGTGGATTCTGTGGGGTCTGAAGTCAGCTTTGAGGAGGTCAGGGCAAGGGCTTGGAGGCAGAAACAAGCACAACAATCGAAACAACATCGGCAGCAGCCAGCAGAGCTCAAGCAGACTCAGCAAACAGTGCGGAGGCAGCAACTGACAGAGCCAAGCTCCCAGCTCGCAGTAACCAGTCATACTAGAGATGAGCCATATCGCAGGACACTTACACAGGTATCTCAACAACCAACCGCAATAAGTACATCAGCAGTAGCTCTTGGTATCCCAGATCCTCAGAGCAAGCTCACTGTCCTGACTTCAAGACAGCAGCAGCAAGCACAGATGGAAGCCCAGAAACCCGTGAGTGGACAGCAACAGCTGCTGCAGCAAGGCTCAGCATCAGCAGCAGACCCCACAGTCACTGTCAACACAAGGGCAGCTCTTGAGTCTCTGAACTTCATGTTCAGCCAAGACTTGCCTACTATGACATTGTCAAAGAACAGCATATCGTCAGCTGCAGCTGCAGCGCAGACTTATGCTGCTGCTGGAGCCAGAGGGTTCAGGGCCCCTGGAGGGCCTGCAGCAGAGTCTACTGTCACCATCAACACTCGTGCTGCCTTTGATGCCATGAATGGCATCTTTGGTTGTGAGGATGATACCACTACAATGCACCCCTTCAGTGTCAAAGGCCGCAGTACGGTCCCAGAGCCCACAATCACCATTAATACACGCAACGCATTTGATTGTATGAATGACATGTTTGGAGACATGACCGGGCAGCAGACCTTCACTGGGCGTCCTATGGTGCATGGCAGGGTAAGTCTCAAGCACCTCACTCGCTGCCTTCCCATTGACTGTGTTGTTGATCATAAACATCACTGCAATACTCCAACGTGGTGTACAGCAGTTATGCAACTTCAGGACATTTGTGATTAGTGGTCATGGTGTTTAATTGCAGGCAACCCAGAAAGGCAGCAGTACCAGACAACTGACAGGTGCCTCTTCAGCAGGTGGTTGGCAGCTGCATGAAGATACAGAGCTGTTGCAGGGTACCAGGGGATTGATGAACAACAGGCAGGGGCATGACAGCTGGGAGGTCAGAGAAGACACAGAATTTGTGGGTGCAACAAGCAGACTGGGTGCTGATGGACCAGGCGCAGGACTAGGGGTGTGTGAGGACACTGAGTTCATCACAAGGCCCATGGGTAATGCAGCAGCAGGGCACAGTGGCTTCACAGTCTACGAAGACACAGACTACCTAAATGTGCCAGTTGCTCAAGCAAGCATCGGCATGGACCGTCTCAGTTTGGCGAACCGAGCATCAGGGCTTGCAAACAGCAAAGCACGGCAAGGAGTGGGAATAGAGTTGCATGAGGACACAGAGTTGCTGACGCGGCCCACAAGCATCCCACCTGCATCAAACAGCGATGGTAGCAGGACAGCAAGCACAAGCAGGCAGCCGTCTTGTGCGGTGCCTGGGAGCAGCAGGATACAGGAGAATACTGCAGAGGCGAGGCCCAACCTGGGACTGCATGAGGACACTGAGCTGCTAACTTGCAACACAGCTGCTGCGGGTGCAAGGATGGGTCTGGGTCTGCATGAAGACACTGACTTGCTGCCCAGCCACACTGCTAGCAGAGGCTTAAGCAGCGGACTAACTGCTGCAATGAGCCACAGCTCGCAGCAGCGCGTGTCGCATAGCAGAGGCTTTGCACTTGGTGTTCAAGAGGACACTGAGCTTTCAACAAACCATGTTGCTAGCAGAGAGCAGTCAGACCATGTCACATATAGCAACAGAGCACCTCACCATGATGAGTGTAGTGATACCACTACAGGTTTGTTGCGTATGAAGGAGAACTTGCCAGCTGCAGTAGTCCCTAGAGGCCACAGAGCTCCTTTGGGTTTGTCAGCAACAGCTACCACAGCGGGCCCTCACGGCAGCAGCAGGCTGGGTCACAGCAGTGCCCCAGGCTCACCAGGTAAAGCGTCATGAATGTCAAAATGACTGCTTGTGTCATATGTTGTCTACTGCTGCCCAGATCGATGTATATGCAGGTTGCTTTGCTGCCTGACAAAGTCAGTAACACTGAAGTGCGCTGTGTGCTGTCACTGCCCACACAATCTGGCTTGGGGTGCTGCAGCTTTAGGCAAGCCGCCTTTGGGTTCCTCAACTCCTGCGAGGCACCCGGTTTCCGCTCATGCTACCCCAAGCAGGGTGCCAAGCACTCCAGGTACCCCTTGGGCGCGTCCATGCGAGGATTTCGAGGTGATGGAGAGTCCAGCAGTCAGACAAGCCATGGCTGGTCAGCATGCCAATCACATGAGCCCAGCAGCTGCTGCTCCTTCACCTGGGGTGGTGAGTGAACAGTGCTGACCAACACCATACCAGCAGACAGCATGTCTCTGGTTCCTGCTTGCGTCAGTTGTATACATGCGAGCAATGAATAGCATCTGGTGAAAACGTCTTTCAACCCGTTGTTCTTGATCGCAGGGTTCCTTCGAGAACTTGCCCTTTGATGAGAACTCTGGTCTGCAGCTCAAGCCGCGCAGCATGCGTGACAGGGAAGCCCGTGCTGCTGCACTTCAGCCCTTGTCAAAGTCCAGGGCTGATCTGCTGGGAGTGCTGATAGAGCCGGCAGATCAAGTTACAGAACTGGACGAATTTGGAAGAGAGACACCAACAGCGGCGCCGGGTGGCGAGGCAGCAGCGGGCCTAGGAAGTGCTGCAGTCAGCAATAAAAGGCCGAACGCTCTGCGGTCGCTGAGGTTCCAAGCATAGTCATCCCGTGCATGACTTCTCTTTTAGTTTCCAACAATTACTGGTTGCAGGTCTTCTTGCAGTGTGCTGCTTTGCAAGAAGAGATTTTTTCTGACTGGTCAATGTTGGCGTTGACGTGGTTTACTTGTTCCGGTGGTCCATAGATAGGGCTGCGAACAAAATTGTAACAGCAGCAGTGTATGCGAAGGTCGCGTTAGCATGACAACTTTCAACCCCAAAGTGACTGGGGTCACGTGCCAATTTCAAGAACGTAATACATTGAACGTCCTTGAGGGATTGCATTGTCTGTCGTGCACAAGCTTTATAGATCGTTTGATGCTGTATTCGGCAATATGTAACCATGGAGGATATGCACAGTTCTAGTGTGGGGGTGGGGGGATTGCAATGCTGACTTGACGGGCCTTGATCAAGCTACATGTGAACAATTGCTTCTGCGTGACAACAGTTGCAATGTCGAGTCCGCTGCCCATCAACCAGGCCGAGCATGGTATCAGCACCACACCTGCAACCAACGTCAGCGTGCTCGGCTCTTCTCCACGCTCACAATCAACGCCAGCCACTGCAGCAAGGAAGTTTTACAAGAGGCTGCTGTATGATGCGACGGTGGATGCAGCACAGTTCTCGGTACGTGTAGGTGAATATGCCTTGGAAGGTGTGAACGCCTTTACTGCGTATGTCACCGTAGATGTCCTTGGATTTTATCTGCTTGTGTCCTTTGCTGCTCAGCATATCATGCATACAGCCTGCGTAACAACCACCGTGCCGCGCGTTCGGTAATGAAACATCCTGGCCTCTGTCCCAATGGGACTGCAGTTGCTAATCGCACCACCTAGTGCAAATGTAGAGCTGTGGATGTGCTGCATTGACCAGCACAGCACATCTGGTGCTAGCTGATGTGTATCTAATCAGCACCCAGCTCCTGACCAGCTCAGCACCTTGCACCTTGGCACCTCACAACGCTACGAGTCTAGCACAGCGTTTAGTATGCACAATCAAGGTTAAGTTGAAGCCGTGAAGGCCATTGTATCCCAGCCATGAGGCATCGACCATCACCGTCTATGCCATCTGATTGGTACAGGTGGGTTTACTTGAAACAAAGGAACAAGCCGAACGAAAGAGTGGCGCAGAAGCTTGGAGCTTACGGCTCCACAGCTCTGTGCATGAGCTCAGCTTCCGTGACTTTGCGGCGCGATTCAGTGGAGATGATGTACCCTTCCACAGGATAGCTTACTACAAGCAGAATGGAGTCGTGGTATGGTACGTCCTGATTGTGACCTACAACTCTGTTCTGACAATGGTTTGCTATCCATCAGGGAGATTCAAGTCGTGTTTGTGAGATATGCTGCGGCTTTGCGGTGATGGGCATAGCGATGACCCGGTGCTGTCGTAACCCCGTTGCATTCAGTTTCATGGAACATGTATGGAAAGAGACGCACTTTCAAACAGACTGTGTGTGCCCATCTGGGCTGTTATGCTTGCAGGGAAGCTGAGAACCTGTTGAAGAAAACGGGAGAGTACTACCACCACCACAACCACAATGGGCACCATCACAGCAACAGCAGCAGCAGATCAGATGCCCCAGCAGCGCCAATACTGTGCAGCAGCTCAACCACAGGTTGTTCACCACCTGCTGGCAGCTTTATGGCACGTCTAGCAGCAGCAGGGACACCAGGTCTACCTCCTCGTGCCTCTACCAGCCAGATTCTGGACTACACCAGCAGCTTTACAGGTGCTACCAGCAGCAGCAAGCGCCTCAGTGCCACAGACTATGGCAGTAGCCCGCACAGCTGGGGTGGGTCATGTCCGTGGTCAGCAGGAGCAGCTGGGGTAGTGAGTCTGTCAGGGGGCCAATCTTTCACTGGTCAATCTCCGCTTGGCACTAGCCCTGCTGGAACGGGCTACTGCGCCCCAGGCAGTTTTGCATATGGGACCAGCCCCAAAGTAGCATGTGGCTTGGTTGGAGGTCCTGCTGGTGGTATCTTGAGCACTGCATCTAGATCCGGCAGCTATGTTGACCCCAGCCCAGGCGGTTCCTGCAGCAGCAGTTGGACTGGCACAAGCCCGTTGACTGCTGCCATGGTGTCTGGGGCCACATCACTGCAGCAGCTGGGGGTTGCTGGCAGGAATGGTGGGTTGTTGATAGATCCAGCTACTGTGCAGCTGCAGGCTGCAGAGGGTACAGATTCTATGGATCAGCTGCAGGAGCCAGTGCTTGCAGACTACTCTATGTTGCCTGAGGAGTGCTGGCTGTTGGTCCTGCAGCAGCTGGGCGTAAGAGAACTCTGTGTGATCAGCAGAGTCAACAGGTGGGTCTTTCGAGCTGTTGCCCCCGTGTGTCATGGACCTGTGCATGGTCATCCATGTGTGGTT
>JARWLF010000460.1:0-16023 GCA_029853055.1 Scenedesmus sp. KT-U
GGCGGGCCTTCTGCTTGGGCAGGTTTCGTCGAAAAGGCCGGATCAGCCGTCCGCCTGCCACGACGGTTTGCGGCGCTCGAAGAAGGCCGCGATGCCCTCGGGGGCTTCGCGGCCCTGCCAGACCGAGACGAGCCGTTCGATGCTGTCCTCGATCACGTCCGCGTCGATGCGCGGCCCAAGGGCGCGGCACTGCGCCTTGGCCGCCGCGATGGCTCCGGGCGCTGCCTGCAGGAAGGGCTGGGTCTCGGCCTCTATGGCGGCGTCCAGGCTGTCGGCGGGCACGACCCGCGAGGCCAGGTTGAGGGATTGCGCCTCGGCGGCATCGAAAAGCCGGGCCGAGAAGAAGACCCGCCGCGCCGCCGGCTCGCCCATCCGGGCCAGCACATAGGGACCGATCGTGGCGGGGATCAGGCCCAGCCGAACCTCGGTCAGGCCGAAGCGGGCGCTGTCGGCGGCGATCACGATGTCGCTGACCGCCATCATGCCGACACCGCCGCCGAAGGCATTGCCCTGCACCCGCGCGATCAGCGGCTTCGGCAGCAGGTTCAGCGCCGACAGCATCCCCGCCAGCGCCCTCGCGCCCTCGCGCCGGGTCTCGGCATCGGCCTGCATCTGCTCGCGCATCCAGCCCAGATCGCCGCCCGCGCAGAAGCTGGCGCCCTCGGCCGCCAGCACCACGACGCGCACGCCCGGATCGGCGCCAAGCGTGGCGGCGGCCTCGGTCAGCTCGTCCATCATCTGGCGCGACAGGGCATTGTGCTTGTCGGGCCGGGCCAGCGTCAGGGTCGCCACGCCGCGCGCATCCGTGGTGATGCGGATGGTCTGCATCGTCATTCCTCTCTCATGCGGCGGGCCATGTCGGCCGCCTCCCGCAGCAGCGCCATGTTCAGCCCGGTGCGGAAACCGCGCGTCTCGAGATGGGCCGCGACGGCCTCGGTCGCGACGTTGCCTGCGGCACCTGGCGCATAGGGGCAGCCGCCCAGGCCACCGACGGCAGCGTCAAAGACCCGCAGGCCGCGCGCGAGGCTTGCGTCGATATTTTCCAGCGCCCGGCCCCCCGTGTCGTGGTAATGGCCCGCCAGCCGGTCGGGGGGCAGTTCGTTCAGCACGGCTTGCAGCATCGCATCGATCGTCTCGGGGCGGCCCTGCCCGGTCGTGTCGCCAAGGCTGATCTCGTAGCAGCCCATGTCGCGCAGCGCGGCGGCGACGCGGGCGACGGACCCGGGCGGGGTCGGCCCGTCAAAGGGGCAATCCGTGACCACGCTGACATAGCCCCGTACGGGGATGCCATCGGCGCGCGCAGCCTCGGCCACCGGGGCAAAGCGTTCCAGGCTTTCGGCGATGGTCGCATTCAGATTGGCGCGGCTGAACCCTTCCGATGCGCTGGCGAAGATCGCCACCTCGTCTGCGCCCGCCGCCCGCGCCGCCTGATAGCCGCGAAGGTTCGGCGTCAGCGCGGCATAGCGGATGCCGGGGCAGCGGGTGATGCCCGCCAGCACCTCGGCCGCATCGGCCATCTGCGGCACCCATTTGGCGGGAACGAAGCTCGTCACCTCGATCCGGCGAAAGCCGGCCTGCGACAGCAGATCGACCAGCGCGATCTTCTCGGCCGCCGGGATCAGGCGCTTTTCGTTCTGCAGCCCGTCGCGCGGGCCCATCTCGAAGATCTCGACGGTCTCAGGCATCGGGCACCGCGTAGAAATCGCGCGCGAACAGACTGCCGCCGCCTGCCTGCTCGGCCCGCTGAGAGGCGGGCCGGGCCATCATGCGTTGGCCATAGGCGTCCAACGCAGGGTAATCCGCCCGCGGCAGGAAGCGGAAGACCGCGTCGATGTTGAAGCCCAGCATGCAATCAGCGGCGCTGAACGCGTCCAGCAGCGTCTCGCGCCCGGTCAGATGGGCGTCTAACGCGCGGGCCGTCACGGCCAGCCGCTTCGTGTCCAGCTTCATCAGCGGGATCGAGCGCGCGCTCTCCGGGCGCAGAAAGATGTGGTGGATGTTCAGCGCCTGAATGACATTGGCCTGCGTCTCGGCGAAATGCGTCCATTCCAGGAAATCCGCCCGGTCGGGCGCGCCGGGGCGCGGGGCCAGACGCCCTTCGCGCTCGGTCAGGTATTCGACGATGGCGCCGGATTCGAAGATCGCGCGGCCGTCGATCTCCAGCGCCGGGGCGCGGCCCGCGGGCGACATCGCCAGGAATTCGGGGCTGCGCATGCTGCCATCGGTCAGCGACCACAGGCGCAACTCGTAGCGCAGGCCCAGTTCCTCAAGCAGCCACAGGACGCGCATCGAGCGCGAGCCGGGAATGTGATGCAGGCGGATCATGCGACCTCCTCCAGCCGGATCAGGGGGGCGCCGGCCTCGACCTGATCGCCGGGACGGGCCAGAACCTCGGCCACGACCCCGTCGCGGCTGGCGGTCAGGCTGTGTTCCATCTTCATCGCCTCCAGCACGGCCAGACGGTCACCCGCCTGAACGGACTGGCCCGCGACCACATCGACGGCACGCAGCAGGCCGGGCATCGGGGCGCGCGTCAGCGCCTCGCCGCCCGCATCGGCTCCGGCACGCTCCAGCGGGTCAAGCGCCACCAGATGCACCCGGCCCGCCCCGAAGACGCCGACGCCCGCGTCATGGCGGACGATGCGCGCGGGATGGGGTCGGTCATCCACCCACCAGCGTCCGCCATGCCAGCGGACCTCGTGGCTGCCGCTCTCCAGCGTGACGCGCGCAGCGCCCGGTCCCAGAACCTCGAGGATCGCGTGGCCCCCCTCCCAGGCGATGCTGCGCCGCAGGGGCTGCCACAGGACCGTCCCGCCGCGCATGGCCGGATCCTCCAGCCCCGCCAGCCCGATCACGCCCAGAGCCAGTGCCGCTCCGTCGGGTTCGGATTGCGCTATAAGGCCGTCCAGATCGCGCGCGATCAGGCCGGTATCGACCTCGCCCCGGCCAAACCCCTCATGGCGCGCCAGCGCGACCAGGAAATCGAGATTGGTCACCGAACCCGCCACCTCGGTCTGCCGCAGCGCACGCTCCAGCGCGCGCAGCGCGATGGCACGGGTCGGACCATGGGTGATCACCTTGGCGATCATCGGGTCATACCAGGGACTGATCCGGTCGCCCGCGCGCACGCCGGTCTCGATCCGCGCGCCATCGGGGAAACGCAGATGCGCCAGCGTGCCCGTCGCGGGCAGGAAACCGGCGGGCACATCCTCGGCGTAAAGCCGCGCCTCGAAGGCATGGCCGGTGATGGCGATCTCGTCCTGCCGCGCGGGCAGCCCCTCGCCCGAGGCGACGCGCAGCTGCCATTCGACCAGATCGATCCCGGTGACAGCCTCGGTGACGGGATGCTCGACCTGCAGGCGGGTGTTCATCTCCATGAACCAGAACCCGTTCGGGCGCAGGCCCCGGCTGCCATCGACGATGAACTCGATCGTGCCGGCGCCGGAATAGCCGATCGCCTCGGCGGCGCGCACGGCGGCATCCCCCATCGCGGCGCGCATCTCGGGGGTCATGCCGGGGGCGGGGGCCTCCTCGATCACCTTCTGGTGGCGACGCTGCAGCGAACAATCGCGTTCGAACAGATGCACGGCGCTACGGCCGTCGCCGAAGACCTGAACCTCGATATGGCGCGGTTGCAGAACATATTTCTCGACCAGCACATCCGGGTTGCCAAAGGCGCCCTGCGCCTCGGACCGCGCGCTTTCCAGCGCCTGGGCGAACCGCGCCGGGTCCTCGACCAGGCGCATCCCCTTGCCCCCGCCCCCGGCCACGGCCTTGATCAGCACCGGATAGCCGATCCTCCCGGCCTCGGCGGCCAGCCGCTCGGGCGATTGGTCCGCACCGTGATAGCCCGGCACGACGGGAACGCCCGCCTTCTCCATCAGGGCCTTGGCGGCATCCTTCAGCCCCATCGCCCGGATCGCGGCCGCCGAGGGTCCGATGAAGACCAGCCCCGCCGCCTCGACCGCCTCGACGAAATCGGGGTTCTCGGACAGGAACCCGTAGCCCGGATGGATGGCCTGCGCCCCGGTGGCGCGCGCGGCCGCGATGATGGCATCGCCGCGCAGATAGCTGTCGGCGGGCGCGGCCCCGCCCAGCCCAACGGCCTCGTCGGCCATGAAGACATGCCGCGCCTCGCGGTCGGCATCCGAAAACACCGCCACCGTCGCCACGCCCAGCCTGCGGCAGGTATCGATCACGCGGCAGGCGATCTCGCCGCGATTGGCGATCAGGATCTTGTCGAACACAGCCGCGCCCTCCCCTTCTTCGTTGTCCAAATACCCATGCGACGCCGCCCCCTCACATCCGGAAGAGACCGAAGCGCGTCGGCTCGACCGGCGCGTTCAGCGAGGCTCTGAGCGACAGCGCCAGAACCTCGCGCGTCTTGCGCGGATCCACGATCCCGTCATCCCAAAGCCGCGCCGAGGCATAGAGCGGATGGCTCTGCCGCTCGAACATCTCGATGGTCGGGCGCTTGAAGGCGGCCTCCTCCTCGGGGGACCAGGAACCGCCCGCGCGCTCGATCCCCTCACGGCGCACGGTCGCCAGAACGCCCGCTGCCTGCTCGCCGCCCATCACGCTGATGCGGCTGTTGGGCCAGGTCCACAGGAAGCGCGGCCCATAGGCCCGCCCCGCCATGCCGTAATTGCCGGCGCCGAAGCTGCCGCCAACGAGCATCGTGATCTTCGGGACCGAGGTCGTGGCCACCGCCGTCACCATCTTGGCGCCATGCCGGGCGATGCCCTCGTTCTCGTATTTGCGGCCGACCATGAAGCCGGTGATGTTCTGCAGGAAGACCAGCGGAATGCCGCGCTGGCTGCACAATTCGATGAAATGCGCGCCCTTCTGCGCGGCCTCCGAAAACAGCACGCCGTTATTGGCGACGATGCCGACCGGGCAGCCCTCGACATGGGCAAATCCCGTCACCAGCGTCTCGCCGAAGCGGGCCTTGAACTCGTCCAGCCGCGAGCCGTCCACGACCCGCGCGATCACCTCGCGGATGTCGTAGGGCGTACGCAGATCGGCGGGCACGACTCCCAGGATCTCGTCCGCGTCATAGGCGGGCGCCTCGGGCGATTGCCACAGCACCGTCTCGGGGCGGCGGCGGTTCAGATGGCTGACCGCGCGGCGCGCCATGGCCAGCGCATGGGCGTCATCCTCGGCCAGGTAATCGGCCACGCCCGACAGGCGGGTATGGACATCGCCGCCGCCCAGGTCCTCGGCGGTGACGACCTCGCCCGTCGCGGCCTTGACCAGGGGGGGACCGGCCAGAAAGATCGTCCCCTGCCCCTTCACGATGATCGTGACATCCGACATGGCCGGCACGTAGGCGCCGCCCGCGGTGCAGGACCCCATCACGACCGCGATCTGCGGGATGCCCTTGGCGCTCATCCGGGCCTGGTTGTAGAAGATCCGGCCGAAATGGTCTCGGTCGGGAAAGACCTCGTCCTGGTTGGGCAGGTTCGCGCCGCCGCTATCGACCAGATAGAGGCAGGGCAGATGGCATTCCTCGGCGATCTCCTGCGCGCGCAGGTGCTTCTTGACCGTCATCGGGTAATAGGTGCCGCCCTTGACGGTCGCGTCATTGGCCACGACCATCACATCCTGCCCGTGGATGCGGCCCACGCCCGCGATCACGCCCGCGCAGGGGGCCGCGCCGTCATACATGCCATGCGCCGCAGTCGCGCCGATCTCGAGAAACGGGCTGCCCGGGTCCAGCAGGTTCGCGACCCTCTCGCGCGGGGGCATCTTGCCGCGGCTGACATGACGCTCCAGCGCCCGCGCGCCCCCTCCGGCGGCGGCCGCCTCGGCGGCCTCGCGGATGGTGGCAAGCATCTCAAGATGCGCCGCTCGGTTGGCGCGATAGGCGTCCGAACTGGTCAGGGCAGCGGATCTCAGCTTCATGGGCGGGCCTTTTGCAACAGATGGGACGGGATCGCGCGCAACGGGTTGGCAGCACGGGTTCCGGACTTGATTTCGGCGCGGTCCTGCGGACGATGCCGACAGATCGCGGACGATGGGTTGCCGCGACGAGGGTGGTCATGATGAAGATGGTGATGATGGCGGCACTGGCCGCGCTGATACTGGGCGGACAGGCCGATGCGCGTCAGGCCGGTGACTGGTTTGTCGGGCTGGGGCTGGCCCGGGTCGAGCCGCCCGCCGAGAACGGCACCGTGATCGGTGCGACGCTGGACATCGACGCCGACACGCGGCCCGTCGTCACGATCGGCCATGCGCTGACCGACCGTCTGGGGGCGGAGCTGATGCTGTCCGCGCCCTTCCGCCACCAGATCCAGCTGGAGGGTCGCGGCACGATCGGCAGCTTCCGTCAAAGCCCCGTGATCCTGTCGCTGCAATACCACCACCCCCTGAGCGACCGACTGACGCCCTTTGCCGGTATCGGTCTGGCGCATGTGCGGTTTTCCCGCGCGCAAGGCGCGGGCCTGTTGCAGGGCGCGGCGCTGGATCTGTCCGACGAATGGGGGCTGGCGCTTCAGGCCGGGCTGGATGTCGCGGTCGGCCCGCGCGGCGCGATCCGGACCGAGATCCGCTGGCTGGACCTGCAACCCGAATTGCGCCTGAACGGCACCGATCTGGGCGAGGCGCGGATCGACCCGGTGGCGATGGGCCTGTCCTACGTCCTGCGCTTCTGACACGATGAGCCGCGCGCGCATCATTCGGCCTCGGCCATGGCGCGCAATTCGCGGCGCATGACCTTGCCGGTCACGGTCAGCGGCAGCGCGTCCAGAAAGGCGATCTCGCGCGGATAGGAATGCGCGGCCGACAGCCGCCGCGCGTGATCCTGCAACGCGGCGGCCAGCGCGTCCGAGGGCGCATGGCCGGGCCGCAGCACGACATAGGCCTTGACGATCTGCGTGCGCAGCGGACAGGGCTTGCCGATCACGCCCGCCTGCGCGACGGCGGGATGGGTCAGCAGCACGTCCTCGATCTCGGAGGGGCCGATGCGGTAGCCGGCCGAGGTGATCACGTCGTCGTCGCGTCCCACGAAACGGATATAGCCGTCCTCGATCACGCCGCGGTCGCCCGTGACCATCCATTCGCCGCGGAACTTGGCCTCGGTCGCCTGCGGGTTCCGCCAATAGCCCAGCATCATGCTGCCCGCGCCGCGCCGGATGGCGATGTCGCCCTCGCCGTCGGTCAGGTTGCCGTCCTCGTCGATGATGCGGATGTCGAAGCCGGGGGCGGGCTTGCCGATGGCGCCGGGCCGGGCCGGGAACATCGCCCCCGATGACGAGGCGACCATGTTGCATTCGGTCTGGCCGTAGAATTCGTTGATCGTCACCCCAAGCGCGCGGCGCCCCCATTCCAGCATCTCGGCGCCCAGAGGCTCGCCGCCCGAGGCGACGCTGCGCAGGCCCGGCAGGGTGATATCGGCGGCCTTGAGCATCTTCAGCGCGGTCGGCGGAAAGAACACGTTGCGGATGGCGCAAGCGGCGATCAGGGCGGGCACGGCCTCGGGCTGGAACCGCGCCATGCGCGAGGCGACGACCGGCACGCCAAGCGCAAGGCCGGGCATCGCGACGTCGAAAAGCCCCCCGATCCAGGCCCAGTCGGCGGGTGTCCAGATCACGTCGCCGGGCTGGCCCAGCAAGTCATGGCTCATCTCGACGCCCGGCAGATGGCCGGTCAGCATCCGGTGGCCATGCAGCGCCCCCTTGGGTGCGCCGGTGGTGCCGGAGGTGTAGATCAGCACGGCGGGGTCGTCGGGTCCCGTCTCGCGCGTGGCGAAGGGACCGGCCTCGGGCAACCCCTCTTCGGGGACGATCACGCGCAGGTCGGGAAACGGGGCCAGCATGGCGCGCCCCTCGGGGTCGGTGATGACGATGCGCGCGCCCGCATCGTTCAGGCGCAGGGCCAGAGCCTCGGGGCCGAACAGCTTGAACAGCGGGATCGAGATGGCGGCCGATTTCCACACTGCCAGATGCGCCGCCGCCGTCCAGGCCGATTGCGTCCGCAGGATCGCCACGCGATCGCCCGGGCCCGCGTCCAGCGCATGGGCCAGCCGGTCGGTCATGCCCGCCAGTTCGCCAAAGGTAACGGGCCGGGGCTGGCCGTCATGGTCGATGATCGCCACATTGCCCGCCGGATGGGCCAGGCATTGATCGGCCATGTTCAGCCGCGCCGGATAATGCCAGCGGAAATCGCGGCAGAGGCGCTCGTGATCGGTTCCGTCCAGCATCCGCGCCATGGCTCAGGTCTCGCCGCGATACTGGTCCAGCCACAGCGCCTGCCGGGCGGTCAGGGTCAGCATGCATTGCACGCCCGCAGGCCCCGCCCCGGTGCCGCCGCCCCACCGGCTGCGTTCAAAGGCGCAGGCCGCGTCGCGCCAGGCGATCCAGCGGCGCTGCGCGTCCCGCAGGGCGGGGGCCTGCGCCTCGGCGGCGCTGCCCAGCTCGGCCATCTCGTCGTCCATGGCGCGCGCTTGCGCCATCACCTCGCGGTAATGATCGTTCAGCAGCCCGTCCCAGAGGTCGTATTCCAGCCCCAGACAGGCGCTCATCCCATAGGTCGAGAAGCCGCCGGGCTGTTCCATGCAGGCATTGGCCGCCAGACCGATGCACGCCTCGCCCCGGCCATCGGCCAGACAATCGGTGACCAGCGCCGGGTCGATCGCCGGGTCGGGCAGATCGGCCAGCGCGGGCAGCGGCAGCAGGCACAGCGCGAAGGCGGCCGACCGCATCAGACCAGCCCCATCAGCTCGCGTCCGATCAGCATGCGGCGGATCTCGCTTGTGCCGGCGCCGATCTCCATCAGCTTGGCGTCGCGGAACAGGCGGCTGACCACGCTGTCATTGAGGAACCCCGCCCCGCCAAGCGCCTGCACCGCCTGATGGGCCTGCACCATCGCCTGTTCGCTGGCGTAAAGCACCGCGCCCGCCGCATCCTGCCGCGTGACCTTGCCCGCATCGCAGGCGCGCGCGACCTCGTAGACATAGGCGCGGGCGGTGTTCAGCGCGACATACATGTCCGCGATCTTGCCCTGCATCAGCTGGAACGACCCGATCGGCTGGCCGAACTGCTTGCGGTCGCGCAGATAGGGCAGCACTTCGTCAAGGCAGGCCGCCATGATGCCGGTGCCGATCCCGGCCAGAACGACGCGTTCGTAATCCAGACCCGACATCAGGACGCGCACGCCCTTGCCCTCGGCGCCCAGCACGTTCTCGGCCGGGATGGTGCAGTTCTCGAAGATCAGCTCGCCCGTGTTCGAGCCGCGCATCCCCAGCTTGTCGAAATGCGGCCCGGTCGAGAAACCCTGCATCCCGCGTTCGACGATGAAGGCGGTGATGCCCTTGCTGCCCGCCTCGGGGTCGGTCTTGGCATAGACGACCAGCACATCGGCATCGGGGGCGTTCGTGATCCAGTATTTGTTGCCGTTCAGCACATAGGCGTCGCCGCGCTTCTCGGCGCGCAGCTTCATGCCGACGACATCGCTGCCCGCGCCCTCCTCGGACATGGCCAGCGCACCGACATGCTGGCCGCTACACAGCTTGGGCAGGTATTTCGCGCGCTGCGCGTCGGTGCCGTTCAGCTTGATCTGGTTCACGCACAGGTTCGAATGCGCGCCATAGGACAGGCTGATCGAGGCGCTGGCCCGCGCGATTTCCTCGGTCGCGATGACATGAGCCAGATAACCCATCCCGGCGCCGCCCCATTCCTCGGAGACGGTGATGCCCAGAAGGCCCAGCTTGCCCATTTCGGGCCAGAGTTCGTTCGGAAAGGCGTTGTCGCGGTCGGTCGCCGCAGCCAGCGGCTTGACGCGGTCCTGCGACCAGCGATGCACCATCTCGCGCAGCGCGTTCACATCCTCGCCCAGATCGAATTCCATGCCCCGCGTGAACATCCGCAAGCCCCCTCCTGCTGCCGATATTAAATGAACGTTCGTTCATTTAATGGATAGCGCGGCCATCCCCTCCGCGTCAAGACCAGCCTGCATCCGGCCGGGGGGCCGCGTCAATCGTGCCGTCTTGCCCTTGGCGCGCGGCCACCGCATGGTGCGCGCGATCCAGCGGAGGACGCGATGAGCCTGATGATCCTGCGCCACGCGCCAGCCCTGACCGGCGGCCTCGTGACCGGACGGCGCGAGGTCGATGCCGATTGCTCGGACCGCACGGCGCTGGCCCGGATGGCGGCGCAGATCGGGCGTCCGGCGCAGGTCTGGTCCAGCCCGGCGCGGCGCTGCCTGCAAACGGTCCATGCGCTTGGCCTTGCGCCCGACCGCATCCTGCCCGCGCTGCTGGAGCAGGATCAGGGCGAATGGGAGGGGCGGCCCCTCGCCGACCTGCCCGATCTGGGACCGCTATCCCCCGAGGCGCTGGCCCGCCACCGGCCCCAAGGCGGCGAGAGCTTTCACGACATGGCCGCCCGCGCCCGCCCCGCGCTGGTCGAGGCGCCGCCCGGCACGCTGATCGTGGCCCATGCCGGGACCGTCCGCGCGGCCCTGGCGATGGTGGTGGGCGCGCGGGCGCTGTCCTTCGCGGTGGCGCCGCTGTCCTTGACCATCCTGCACCGGATCGACCCCGAGGGCGCGGAATGGGCGGTCGAGGCCGTGAACCTGACCCTGCCGGGGGATGCGTGATGGCCATGATCGCGGCCATCGCGCTGCTGATCGATGTGCTGATCGGCTGGCCGCAGGCGCTCTATCTCCGGATCGGGCATCCGGTGACATGGCTGGGGCGGCTGATCGCGGCGTTGGATCGATCGCTGAACCGGGGACGCGCGCGGGGCGCCAAGGGCGCGCTGGCGGCGCTGGTCGTGATCGGGGCGGCGGCATGGCCCGCCGCGCTGCTGCAGATCTGCCTGGGGCCTTGGGCGGCGGCGATCCTTGCCTGGCCGCTGGTCGCGGCGCGGTCGCTGGACGATCACCTGCGGGCGGTGCTGCGCCCGCTGCGCCGGGGCGACCTGGCCGAGGCGCGGGCGGCGACCGCCATGATCGTGGGCCGCGACGTCACGCGCGCCGACAGCCCGGCCCTTGCCCGCGCCAGCATCGAGAGCCTTGCCGAAAACGCCAGCGACGGCGTGATCGCGCCCCTCTTCTGGGCCGCGATCGGCGGCTTGCCCGGCATCGCCGCCTACAAGGCGATCAACACGCTGGACAGCATGATCGGCCACCGCACCTCAAGACACGAGGCCTTCGGCGCGTTTGCCGCAAGGCTGGACGATGTGGCGAACCTGATCCCCGCGCGGCTGACGGCAGGGCTGCTGGCGCTGGCCGCCGGGCGGCGGGCGGGGGCGGCTTTCTCGACCGCGCTGCGTGACGCATCGGCCCATCGCTCGCCCAATGCCGGCTGGCCCGAGGCGGCGATGGCGGGCGCGCTTGGCATCCGCCTGTCGGGGCCGCGCGTCTATGCCGACCGCGTGGCCGACGAGCCGTGGCTGAACGCGGGCGCAGCCGATCCCGGCGCCGGGGACCTTGCCGCCGCGCTGCGGCTCTACCGCCGGGCCGTGGCGATCCTCGCGCTGGCGCTGATCGCGGCCTGGGCGTTCTAGAGGATCTGGCTGACCTGCACGCTCTGCCCGTTCATCGTGGCGGGCGTGATCGTCGTCAGGAAGGCCACATCCACCGCATCGCGCCCCACCGCCACCAGCGCCATCTGGTCGGCGCTGGCCATCCCGGTCGGATCGACCAGATGCCACGCACCGTCCAGATAGACCTGGACCACGGCGTGGAAGTCCTGCGGTTCGACCGAATGGGAATAGACGCTGGCGATGCGCGCGGGCACCTGCCCCGCCCGGCACAGCGCGATCAGCAGATGCGCGTAGTCGCGGCAGACGCCCTGGCGCTGCACGAAAGTGTCGGTGGCGGTCGTGTCGGCGCTGCTGGCGCCCGGCACATAGGCCAGCGCGCCCTGCACCCATTCGGCCAGCGACGCGACCAGAGGCCCACCCGACAGCCCGTCGAACCGCGCGCCCACATAGGCGAGAAACCGGATCGGGTCGCAATAGCGCGAGGGCATCAGCGCCCGCAGCGCCTCGGCCGGCAGGTCCTCGACCGGCACGCCCGCAAGACGCGGCAGGTCGGGCACCGGCCGCACGATCCTGAGATCGGCACGATAGCGGCAGGTCAGCCGTTCGGGCACATGCATCGCGATCTTGCGGCCGATCCCCTCGTCGCCGGGCAGCCGGCGCGGCGCAAGGCCCGGATCAAGCCGCAGATCCGAGGCCAGCACCTGCTGGCCCTCGATCTCGGCCGCCTCGACGGACAGGATCGCGGCGCCGGGCGCGGCCAGATGGTAGTCCAGATCGACCTCGATCGTCATCCGCATGAAACCGCTCCCGTCACTTGCCCAAAGGCCATGAATGCCGCGACCGCGCGGTTCGTTCCCATGGCCCGCAAGGGCCGGGCGTGATCAATCCGGCGCGGCCTCGCCCGAGACCTCGGCCAGACGCAGCCGCAGCTCGAACCGCGCGCCGCCCTCGGCCGAGGCGCCCGCGCTGATCCCGCCGCCAAGTTGGCGGGCATAGATCGAGCAGATCTGCATCCCGAGCCCGGTCCCAGTCTCGGGGTCGAAGCCCTCGGGCAGGCCCGGCCCGTCATCCTCGACCACCAGCAGCAGACCGTGATCGTCGGTTTCGGTCAGCGCGATGCGGATCTGGGGCGGCCGCCCGCTTGCGCTGCCATGGCGCACCGCATTGCCCAGCAATTCCGCCAGGATCTGCCCGATCGCCGCCGCATCCGCGGGCGCGACCCGGACCTGCGGCATGGGCGCAAGCGCCACACCCGCGCCAAGCGCGCCGCAGATGTCGCGCGCAAGCTGCCCCAGATAGTCGCAAAGCTGGATCAGCCGCGAGCCGGGGTCCAGATGCAGCTGTTCGTGCACGCGCGCCAGGGTCGAGATGCGGTTCGCCGCATCGTCCAGCGCCGTGCCGGCCACGTCGCCCCGATGACCGCGCGCCTGCATCCGCAACAGCGCGATGACGGCGGCAAAGCTGTTCTTCACACGGTGGTCGATCTCGCCCAGCAGGATCTTCTGCTGGGCCAGCGCCGCGTCCTTCTGAGCGACCTCGTCGGCCAGATGCCGGGCCTGTTCCTCAAGCTGGCGGCGCGCCTCGACATTCTCGGTCACATCGCGCGAGATCGACAGGATACGCTCGACCACGCCGCGCGCGTTGCGGACGGGCGAGACCGTCACCTGCCACCAGCGCGGCGTGCCGCGCGCGGTCGGGCAGAAGGCCTCGAACCGGCTGATCCGGCCCTGGGATGCGTCGCGGATCGCGGCGGTCAGCGTCTGGCGATGTTCGGGCGGCCAGAGATCCGGCCAGGGGCGGTCGGCCACCTGCGCGAAATCGTCGATCTCCATCGCACACAGGCCGTTGGGGTTCATGTAGCCGAGCGTGCCGTCCAGTTCGATCAGCTTGATGCAGTCCGGACTGTTGTCGAGGATCGACAGGGCAAGGCCGCTTTCGACCCCTGCCATCATCCGCGCCACCCGCGTTGCAGGGTCCGGCGGCGTGACGGCAAGAGGCGGGACAGGCGCGTCATAGGACATGGAATACACCGTCCGGTTCAGGATGAGTGACGACAGGGCGATGCGCAGGCTTGACAGGATCGGCGCCGCCGGTCAAGCCGCACGACATCACGTCATCTCACGCCAGCACACGACCCCGCGCCAGCCCGGCCGCGATGCGCGACAGGTCCGGCACCAGCGGGAACAGATCGGCCTGAAGCGCGTGATAAAGATCGGGCTTTCCCGGAAACTGCGTCTGGGTCGGGCGGTTGCCCTGGCCCAGTTCGTGCCACCAGCCGCCACGTTCGTGATCGACCAGATGGCTGGCCGCGAAATCCCACAGGCGGCGATACCAGACCTCGTCGCCCGGCAGCGGGTCCAGCTTGATCAGCGTGGCCAGCGCGCCGATCGCCTCGGTCACGGGCCACCAGTAGCGCGCCGGGTTGTCCACCGCGCCCGTCTGAAGCGACAGCGTATAGACCAGCCCACCCTCGGCGTGGTTCCAGCCGCTCGCCAGTGCGGTTTCGGTCAGCGCCCGCGCCATGGCCGGGCTGCCGTCGTCGGGGCGGCCCGCCAGATCCCACCATTGCAGCAGCAGCCGCGCCATCTCGACGCTGTGGCCGGGCGTGGTGCCTGCGGGACGAAAGACCGGGTTGCCCGCATAGGCCGCATCGACACGCCAGTCCTGATCGTAATGTTCGGGGATGCGCCAGCCATGCGCGCGCGCCTGCCCGTCGATGAAGAAGCGCAGGATCCGGCCCGCGCGGTCCAGATGCAGCACCTCGCCGGTGGCCTCATGGGCGGCCAGCAGCGCCTCGACGCCGTGCATGTTGGCGTTCATGCCGCGATAGGTCGAAAAGGGCTGCCAGTCGCGGGTGAATTCGTCGCGGAAAAGACCCGCCGCCTCGTCCCAATAGTGACGCTCAAGCACCTCGGTCACATCGGCCAGCAGGCGGTCGGCATCGGGATGCCCTGCCAGTTTCGCGCTGGAGGCCGCCAGCAGGACAAAGACCTGCCCATAGGCCAGCTTGGTGCCATCGGCGATCCCGTCGCCCTCAAGCCCCCAAAGATAGCCGCCGTGATCCGCATCGCGGTGACGCCGCCAGAGGTAATCCATCCCCTGATCCACGATCCCGGCCCGGTCGGGCCGACCCGCGGCATGCGCCAGCGCATAGGAATGCACCAGCCGCGTTGTCGTGTGCAATTCCTGCAAGGCAGTCGGGCGCGGCCTGCCCTGCCAGTCCAGCAGATGAAAGCCGCCGCCAGCCCGGGGGCTGGCATCGAAGAAATCCAGAGCCCGGCGCGCATCCGCCACCAGAAACGCCCGGTGCGCGGGGTCGTCGAGCCATGTCCCCTGAAAGTCCGGATCGCCTGCCTGCATGGTCCTCTCCATCACCGTTTGCGGAACGCATCGGCCAAGGCCGCGCCGAACGCGCCTTGCGAAGCGCCCGAGGGTCCGGCATGCATCTGGCGCGGCTTTGCGCCGCGATCCTGCCGGTCGCCGCGCGGCCCCTTGGGGGCGGGCTCGGCGCCGTCCTTGCGCATGGTCAGGCCGATGCGCTTGCGCGCCACGTCAACCTCGGTGACGCGGACGCGGACCACGTCGCCGGCCTTCACCACCTCGTGCGGGTCCTTCACGAAACGGTCTGCCAGCTGGCTGACATGGACCAGCCCGTCCTGATGGACGCCGATATCCACGAAGGCGCCGAAGGCCGCCACATTGGTCACGGTGCCCTCGAGCGACATGCCGGGGCGCAGATCCTTGATGTCCTCGACTCCCTCGGCGAAGCTGGCGGTGACAAAACCGGGGCGCGGATCGCGGCCGGGCTTTTCCAGTTCGGCCAGAATGTCGCGCACGGTGGGCAGGCCGAAATCCTCGGTCACGAAATCGGCCGCATTCAGCCGCTTCAGCGCCGCCGCATCGCCCATCAGCGCGCGCAGGTCACGCCCGCAAGAGGCCACGATCCTGCGCGCCACGCCATAGGCTTCGGGGTGAACGGCCGAGGCGTCCAGCGGCTCGTCCCCCTCGCGGATGCGCAGGAAGCCCGCGCATTGCTGGAAAGCCTTGGGTCCCAGTCCCGCGACCTTTTTCAGCGCCGCGCGCGACCGGAACGCGCCCGAGGCATCGCGATGCGCGACGATGGCCTGCGCCAGCGACGGCCCCAGCCCCGCCACATGCGCCAGAAGCGGCGCCGAGGCGGTGTTCAGGTCCACGCCCACCGCGTTCACCGCATCCTCGACCACGGCTTCCAGCGATTTCGCAAGCTGGCGCTGGTCCACGTCGTGCTGATACTGGCCCACGCCGATGCTCTGCGGCGGCACCTTGACCAGTTCCGCCAGCGGGTCTTGCAAACGCCGCGCGATGCTGACCGCGCCGCGCAGGCTGACATCCAGATCCGGGAATTCCCGCGCCGCCAGTTCGGACGCCGAATAGACCGAGGCCCCGGCCTCGGAGACCACCACCCGCGTGGGCGCCTTAATGCCCTTGGGCAGGCGCTTCAGCACCTCGGCCACCAGACGTTCGCTTTCGCGGCTGGCGGTGCCGTTGCCGATGGCGA
>JARWLF010000461.1:0-16002 GCA_029853055.1 Scenedesmus sp. KT-U
GTTCCGATTGCAGCAGGTGTTGTGATTGCTACCGTGACGCTGTGGCTTGATGTCTCTTGCACCAGCTGCAGCTGATTTTGCACAGGCACAGGTTTTGTGTTTGGCCATCTAAGGGCAGTGTGCTCAAGCAGGTGTGGCAGATGCATGAAGTTTTGCGGCATCACCCCTCGCCTTGTTGTTGTCGTTTTGCTGGTAGTTGTGTGTGGCTTTTTCCGTAAGCTGCGCCTCATATGGTTTGTTGAGTGTTTTGCTGCTGTTATAGCCCATGTGTTGTTCCAGTGTTGCTAACGCTGACATTGTGTGTGGTGTCTGCTTTTGTGACAGCAGCAATAACTGTTACCAACTCTTCATTGAATTTGCTGACATCTATTGCGGCATGGCTGCATACAGCTGTATGCAATGCCTCTATGATGTATGCGATAGACCTGGTCTATTCCAGAATGCTGGGCTACTTTTTCGTCTACAGCAAGCGCTATGATCTGGTACCCATCTGCGCAAGGAGTTACTGTAATCGTGCTGATGGTCTGGATCAGTATGGCTTCTTTACATAGGAAGGTTCTGATGCTATCTGGCCAACAGCGTCCATGGTCTGGTTGTCATGCTAGGCTGTCGGCAATGTTGATGCATCCTTCTTGAAATACATAAGGATACGAAGTAGCGTGGATGTGGGCCACATATGCCAGCGCGGGGACGGATTTGTGAACAATGTGTTGGTCTTGAGCAGCCTTGGCACACAGTAGTGCCATCAGGCATCTCCTTGTATGCTTCAGATATTGTGTCTGTGCTTTCGCACCATACTTGGGCAGCAGAGGGAGCGTGATTGTTTCAAAGTTTGTGTACAGCCTGAGAGAGACCTAGAGCGCTGCCACAGGCTGTGGAGTGTCCAGCAGTCTTCTGCTTACTGTGGTAGTTATATGTACCAAGGTCTTGATATACATGCATCAAATCAGACAGATCTGCTTGGCGTTCACAACGGTGCATGAACTCTGGTCATTTCGGTGTGTTGCATCTGCATTGGAAGAAGACTTGAGTATACTATAGCAGCAGGTGGTGGACATTTGTTACGCCAAGCTAGCCAGTTGCCCAGATTTGTTGTGTAGGCACGCGAATTCAACTAGAGTTGGTTGTTGCAGCCAGCCGCTGGCAATGGTTGCTGTAAGCAGCACACTGGCGGGACATGTGGTGGACAGCAGGAACCGGCTCAAAACATGTGACACACATTTAAATGACGGTCATCTACCCTGTAACAAAGCACTGAGTTGAGTACTATATATGTTGCTAGGAGAAGAGAGTATTTCTCTGCTTTCTAAGTAACTATATATATATGTTGCTAGGAGAGCTTCCTTCCGCCAACGGGATGCCACGATGTTGAGGATAAGTCCAACGTTGTCTATTTTGATAAAGCGTGTCGAGCGTAGTTGAATGAATTCAACGTAGAGTCTAGGTGTCAAGTGGACGCTTGGCAACTGTCAGACGAAGATACTATCTCAGGCTTATAATAATAATTGCTACCATATGCCATAGCATCTAGTGCCATCGGCCTCGCGCCCGATATTTCGCAGGCGGAATTGAACAATTATTACAACCATCCTGTGTACGACATCTCAGGCTTATGATGCAACAGATTGTCACAATGAGTTCTTGATGTGTATCTCACAACCAACATTGTCACACCGTTGTAACAGTGTTCTCAGAACGTTCTGCACACTGGTGAAGAAGCCCCAGGCTGGGACACAAGAACCTAAGACCTTAGCTGTACTTCTGACACCAAGGGCGACTGCATGTTGTCACAAGGACAGTCAACAACAGTTGCTGTTCACTCAGGCTCCGCTTGCTGCTGCTCGTGCTGCTGCCAACGGTTGCTGTGCTGCTTGCTGCTCTTGCTTGAGCGCCTCATTACTTACAGCAATCCACTTCTCTAGTGCAGCTGCTGCCTTGCCAGCACGCTGGACCTCCTGTGCAAGCATAACGCCTTCTTGAGGGGTGGCCACAAACTCTGCTGCTGCTAGTGCATACCCTGCATTGAGGTTGAGTGCATCAGCTACGGGCCCCCGGGCGCCACCGAATACGTCCCGGAGTATTTGAGCATTGAGGGCTGCATCACCACCTGCAGTTGTCGCAGCAGAGCAGCTTATTGAGAATCACTACACTTCCTTGCTGACCTGGAAGCACGTGTCAATTTATTACTGACAGCAGATCTCTCAGTGAGTACTCTTAAGCAACCTCACAGGAAGCAGTAATCGGTGTTTCTCACAGTGCCTCTCACAGTCAGTAGGCATCAGTGCAGCAGGTGATCATCTGTCTTGGGCCTACCTGCCAAGTCCTTGACTTCACAGCGCGGGATGCCAACATCTAATGGGTCGAGTACGTAATGCTTCAACTCTGACCCTGCTGTCACTTCCACTACGTCTGCAGGGCCCATGGGAGTGAGCTCATCCAAGCCCATGGAGTGCACCACTAGCGCCTTCTTCATACCCAGCCGCAACAGCGACTCTGCCATAAGCTTGCTGATTGAGGGACTGTATACGCCGATAAGTCCGTGTGCTGCACTTGCTGGATTCAACATAGGCCCTAGGATGTTGAAGATGGTGCGGATTTTGAGGGCTGACCTGATAGGGCGAATGCGTTTCATTGCTGGATGGTACCTAGGTGCATACATGAAGCCTAAGTTTGCTTCCTCGATGCAGCGACCAACGCCCTCGGGCCCTAGGTCGATTGCAACACCTAGGGCTTCAAGAACGTCTGCACTGCCACAAAGGGATGATACACTGCGGTTGCCATGCTTGGCTACCTTGGCTCCAGCTGCAGCTGCAATAACACAGGCACCAGTGGAGATATTGACGCTGCCTATACCGTCTCCACCAGTGCCTACGATGTCAACCACGCCCTTGTGCTCGGAGATGAGCTGCACCTCTGAAAGCATGGCTCGGGCTATACCCGCCACTTCTGCTGCTGTTTCCCCCTTGGCACGCAGCAGCACTAAGAATGCCGATGCTTGCTCGGGCGAGAAGTCTGACAGTATCTGCATCATTGTGTCTTGGCTCTGCTGTTCTGTCAGATCTTTCCCTTCAATCAGCATTTCCAGTACGTCCTTCAACTGTGCAGTAGCTGCCACAAGTCGAGGCAAGCGCTGCACTGGCCTCTTGGATGCTATTATCGTGCGTCCTGACGCAATTCTGCATTGTTGGCTACGCAACCGCTGCATCTGTTTGCTGGCGTGCATGTTCCTGCAGTCCCCTCAAACCTGAGAAAGAGGTGGAGCAGATCCCGAAAGCAATTGCGGTAAGTCAAAGTATCGATCCAATAATCCTACCAAGCTCGTACACGAGACAATTGGCTGCAGATGGCAGGAGGGAGAGCGGGGCAGCACAACAGACTCCAGATAGATGCCGAAGTACAGACGGTTGCAGTGTCATCTACAATGCACACGAGACTAGTAACCAGTTGACTGCATAGGTTAAGCTGGTGACACGGTTGGGCAGCGACCTGTCAGTGGCGAATTGCCCTTGTCCCACCAACATCACTCACGTCTACCAAGTTGCCTTCAAGCACCAACCATAAGTAGGTCTAACATGAAGACTGTATAACGTTGTCTGTTGACGCCGGAAACATGTTGAGCGACAAGCACTTGCTGAGTATCCTTGCAGTACCTGCAGCAGGTGTCCAGAGGTCCCTGCTATGGTACTAACCACGATTCTCTCGACTGCTCGTACAGTTACTAGCAACAAGCGTGTAAGCCCGTAAGCAGGTTGGCTGCAGAGCGCTGCTACAACCAATGCAAGGCTGATTGGCTGCTGGCTAGACGACAAGCTGCAGAGTACTTCCATAGGCAGTTAGCACAAGCATGATTGCACGCCCAGCTGTCTTTACAAAGCATTCTTTGCCGCAGCTGCAGTCCAGTGCCAGCACATTGAGAAGCATGGCAATGCATATGCAACTGCAACTACGAGACTGTTGTCTCCTGGGGCGCAGCGCAACTACTGCCAGCAGCTGCATCAGCAGTAGAGTATTGAGTAACCTGCAGCATCAACGGTGTTTCAACTCCGTCAGCGTCAAAGCTCAAACAGAAGTCCCAAGTTGATAGCAAAGTCAGTAAATCAGCAAAGAGCATATGCTGCCACCTTGGTAGCCACTGGCAAGTGGGGCTGCTACTTGAACATGTTGACTGCATGTGGCACTTGGACCCTCATCTGCTCGCCCACATCATGTACTGAAATCATGCACCACGCTTCAAAACATATATATTTACATCAATGGCTGTTAGCCGACCTTGGCGCAGGCTCACCTGTAACCATGCAGCTGGTGAGCCCAAGCCTGCAGCAGGTTCGGAACTCAGCTCCCGACTCCCAGCAGGACTCGATCATCATAGTCAGCTCAATGGCTACAGTATTACTGCTTCACAGCTTCTGGTAGCTGCTGCTGCGCTGATGCTGACAGCATATGGTCCATCTGCTGTGCATGTCTTGCCCTGCGCTGTGCCAGATACATCAGAAGCGCCTGCTTGCCCTTCTTAGCAGCAGAGCTCGTTGCAAAGTGTGGTGGTATGCTCAAAGGACCGCCTGTGGCTTCAAGAGCAGCTCTGAAATCAAGGATGTTCTGAGCAGGCGAGGGGACCTGGGGCTTCACTTTGTCTATCTTCGTGAAGACCAGAGTAACAGGAAGTCCTCGCTTAGTCAGCCAGCCCACACCAGCTAGATCCTGCAGGGACAAGATGAGCAGCACACAAACTCAGACTTGAATGTCACATCAGGAAACATCAGTGTCCTGGGTCATGAGGAACCCTGCAGATGTACCTTGCGATACAGAGTACCAGGTATGACAGCAACCATGTTGGTTCAGAGGCAACTGCGGTATGCCAAGAAATGACATCTATGGGCATGACATAGATAACTGTCTGCCTCACAAGGTCCTCCATGGCTGTTGAAGCCTGCTCCTGGAAGCTGGTTGCAGTTGCTGAACTACGCCATGCATGCTCACCTCCTCTTTCGGTGGTAGGCTTGCATCCACGAGCAGCAACACGTCTGTAAGGGTACCTCTTGACTTGAAGTACTGTTGTGTGAAAGCGTTCCAGTCTGCTCGAGTGTCCTTGGACACTTTCGCATAGCCATACCCTGGGCAATCCACTAGGCACCAACTCCGGTTCACCAGATAGTGGTTGATTGACTGGGTCTTGCCTGCGGGACACGTAACATATACATACTCAGTACCTTGCGCTGACAACTTGCCCATGAATACTAGACTGCATGTTTATAAAGCATCTGAATGCAATTGACTGAGAGGCGTGTGTGTTGTGCTGAATGCCCACCTGGGTGTTTAGAGACCTTCGCCAGTGTGTTGCTTCCAACTAGGTAGTTGATCAAAGATGACTTTCCTACGTTGCTTCTACCGACAACAGCTACTTCTGGGTACTTCTCAGCTGGCAGGTGGCTGTAGCTGTATGCCCCACAGAGGTACTCAGTTGACCGTACTATAGCATTCTTAGCAGGTACCTCCGGCAACAGACACCAGACTGGAATGAATGGGTCCAATTGATTGAACTCAAGATGACTCTGAGATGATGTTGAGACTCCGCAACACAGACCACTCTGAGGAATGCTGAACTGCTGTTGTGGCTGTGCAGTGTGCCAACAGAGGGCTGTTCTGCAGACGGCCTTCAGATTCCACTGCAGTGCGTAACAATGGTGATTGACAGAAGCTTGCGACAGTCTTCGTGACACGTAAAGCATCATACGACTCGTCCGTCGGTCTCGTGTACTGTTGTACACCGCTCGAATGCACGCGGAGGATTGCTATTGAACTCGGGACAGCGCGCGCACAGCACGGAATCATTTTAGTACATGATGTGCAAAACACGTTGTTCACAAGAGAACATGCAGCTGGTTGACGATGGTTCTGGCTTTTGTCGCTCCGAGTTCCTGGTCACCGAGTGTCTTCTGGGGTGAACGATGGTGTGATCAGCATTCAATTTTGGATTTTGAGAGTGCGAAGAGCTCTGTCAAACAAGGCAGCGTACCGCATACGTTCTACGAACTTTGCGGCCGTCTGGGTCCCGTCATCGTGCCAGGAGAATGGCAAAGGGCAAGAAGAGTCCAGTGGCAAAGAAGGCGGAACCCGTTGTTGATGCTGAGGTGGGCATCGCCGCACGCACCTGCCGGTGCCCTGCCGATAGACACGATGCTCGTGGCTACCACATGCATGCATGCTTCATGGGCCACCCATTGGCTGCTGCGGTGTGACAGAACAGCGTTTAGTGTGAGTGAGGTATGTTTTGACCGGCTTGGGTGCTGTGTGCGCAGGTTGTTCAGCAGGTGACTACACTCAAGAATGAGGGCAACAAGCTGTTTGCCGAACGTGACTACAGCAAGGCTATTGAGCAATATGAGCAAGCTCTGAAAATGTTGCCAGACGGCTCGGCTGAGCGTGCTGATCTGCTGTGCAACAAGGCCGCTTGCTTCTATGCAGTCAACAAGTATGTACCTGGTACAGCAGTAGCATCTATTGTCTCCGTCTGTGCAGCAGTCAAGCGCATTGGCACGATCATACGTGCTGAAGGTGACTGTGGCACCCGCTCTGAATCATATGTGTAGTTCTGTTGACTGCTGTTCAGGCTGACTTCATCAGGCTACAGGTCGAACATAGTCTGTCGCAGTATATTACTCTCAGTTTCTTTTCCGTCGTGCCTTCAGGCTTAAGGAAGCTGTCAAGGAGTGTGGTGCAGCACTAGATGTGTCCCCAAGCAGCATCAAAGCACTCAGGCACAGGGCCAAGGCTCTGGAGAAGCAGGGCTTGTACAAGCAGGCACTGGCTGACATCCAGGTGTGTCCGGATCACAATCACAATACATGTAATCCTACTGCATTCAACCAGCTTCAGCTCAGCTTTGTTCAGGTTTTTGCAGCAGCATGCAACACTGTGTATGTGCTCCAGCACTCACTTTGGCTATTCTTGTAAAGCTGCTCAACACGCCATTACTTTACATGCTCAGCAAAAACCATCCTGGTGCATGTTTCGCAGGCCATCAACAAGAGCGACTCAGCATCTGATGACAGCAGAGAGTCTGAGCGTCGTCTCAAGGACCTTGTTGCTGGCCGCCGGCCATCACTAGCCAATGGCGGTGCTCGTGCAGCCGGACCCCTAGGCAGCCAGGCCAGCCGCAACACTAGAAGTCTGGCTCAGTGGCCCTTCAGTGCCAAGTGCTCATTGGGCAGTGAGACCCGCCTGGTGCAGCTGACTGCTGCTGCCGGTTATGCTGACTTGTTGAATCAGGTCAAGGCCAAGTTCCCCAATGCAGGTGAGCATTACCATCGCATAGTTGAGATGTTGTCTGAACCACCATATTCCACACAAGAGACAGTGTAGCTGTTGACAGGGTGCAGACACCAATGCCATGCAATTTGGAGCGCTGCCTGGTCGCTCAAATAGCAGTGCTGGACAGAAGATGGCAGTCAGGGTATGTGTGAGAATGGCGCAGCCACGTCCTGCCAAGGTGCTGACCCATTGCTGCATTGCTGTTGCTCTGCTGCATCCGCAGGTGATGTCCTGCTGAAGTATGTTGACAAGGATGGTGATCTTGTCACCATCACCAACCGCAGTGATGTGCAGGCTGCTCTGACAGAGGCACTGAAGCAGACTGACCGCAGACTGGGCATCATCCCACCAATCAGGGTGCAGGTCGTGCCAGCAGCTACCAAGGTGAGGAACCAGTACCATTCATATACACATCTAATTTTCAATTTAGTAGTCCTGCACTACATATCGATGGATGTGACGGTTGTCATTGCTGTCTACTACATGATGTGGCAATCCATCACCTAGCACTATGCCTGGTAGGTGCTTGCCACTCATACAGTTCATGTTTACGCACGTTTGCTGTTGGCGTCTTGTCAGGCTGATGTGCCACCTATTCCTCTGGACGAGATGCCAGACGCTCAGCGCTTCTTCCAGCAGCAGCTTGCCGCAGCACAGCAGGCACAGCAACAGCAGGCACAGCAGCAGAAGCAGCAGGCTCAGACAAGCAGTGGCGAGATCATTGAAATTGATGACTGGCTGGTAGAGTTTGTCAACCTGTTCAGGGAGACAACTGGCATTGACTCGGACAGGTACGGTGTTTCTATGCAAGTATGCGTTGGAGCATCAACCACCCTGTACAACTTGCATAGTATGTAGACCATATGGCAGCAAGTTGAGGACTGCCGCCTCTGTAGGCGCAGATGTTCGCATGTGTACCCCAAGCAAGGCATGACACAGCTGTTAGTGTTGCCTTCTCCAGCATGCAAGCCCCTCCTTCACCTTTTGTCCTGTGCTTCTAAGGGTTTGGAGACTGACCTTGACAGTTCTGGGGTTGTATGTCTGTCATCCGCAACTGACAGGCACATTGACTATACCAATGAAGGCATGAGCACCCTTAGCCGTGCCATGGATGCTACCCTGCGCTCTGATGCTGCTGAGCCACTGTTTGACAAGGCCATTGACAGGTTCAAAGAGGTCATTGCTAGCGGATACCTCAACTGGGCTCAGGTGTGCGCAAGGACTCGTTACAGGAGTACATGCACCTCACCACATAGCTGGCTCTGCTGCAGCTGCCGGTGATGGATGGTGACCTGCTAGTCTTATGGTTGATGATCGTTGGCAGTTGCATCAGGACTTAACGTTGTGCTGTCTGTCTGTCTGTCCTGCCAGGTGTATGTGTACCGCGGACACAAAGCATTGGAGATGGCTGCACTTGATGGCAAGGAGGCAATCTCACCAGAACTGGCCAAGCAGGTATGTGCCTTTTTAGGTTTGATTTAGTAAGCGTACATGACTCCTAAACAGCACCAGGTCATCACGTATGTGTTGGGATCTTGAGCATGTCCAGTAGGCGCAAGCACCTAGCGTTGTTCAAGCAAACTGAGCCTTGATAGGAGTGTTTCAAGCTTGATTGCCTGTTTGTGACGATGTAGGTGTCCGAGCAGTTTGACCTGGCAGAGGCCAAGGTAAAGGAGGCCCTGGCTGTTAAGCCCAACTGGTTTGACTCTTACCTGCAGCTTGGAGGTACGTGAAGCTCTTGCAGTAGTATATATTGCAACAGACTGTTTCACCTTAACATGTGGCAGACTATTCAATGCATATATGAGTGTTGCATGCTACATCACCCCGGGTATGGGTAGGTTCCTGTTGCAGTTGACTGCCAGACTAGTTGACTGCCAGACTACCCGCAAGTCACATGCTCATGTTGAGCGACTTGTGTGTGTCTCTGTTGTTTGTTGGTTGTTTCCAGGCATTGAGTTTGACCGTGCCAAGCTTGCTGCTCAGCTGCTGGTGAAGCCTCCTCCCACACTGCCAGAAGGTCTGCAGGACGGCACACCCGAAGCAGAGGCAGCAACAAAGTCATACAATGATGCAGCTCAGGCAAACACTCGGGAGGCTCTTGGCAAGCTCAAGGTACAGCAGTGTACATACAGCACCACTTAAAAACGTATGAAGAGCGAGTGCCTCCTTTGTCAATTGACTTGGGTCGCCTCGGTCTGATTGCGGCAGGGACTATGTACAGCTGATGCAATCCTATGCCCTGTTTGCTGCACATCGTCAAGCGTTAATCGCCAGAGGTCGTGCACCTGTGCTGTTGCCTGCAGGCTGAGAATGTTGCAGCAGCTGAGTCACGCATCAAGAACATGGAGGGCTTATACAAGCAGGCTTACAATGCCGCAGTAGCATACGAGCAGGAACGCAAAGCAGACAAGGAAGCCAAGCAGGGAAAGCAGGATGACGCAGCACCAGCCAGCACCAGCGGCAAGGATACAGCATCACCTGAGATCCAGCAGCCTCCTATGACCATCTCACAGCACACACAGATCATGTACGGCAACCAGCTGTACGAGTGGAGCCAGATCTTAGCTGCTGTAGGCAAGGACTGGCGGCCAGTGTTGGATGAGGCCACCAAATGCTTCAGGGATGCGGGGTGCAATGAGACGGACATCCGCAATGCCTTGAAGAACCACACACAGGTAAAGTCACACTGCAATCACCCTTAACATAAGACAATCGGTGCTGCAGTCCCATCAAGTGTCAACTATTCTTGGTCCTTGGTCTGCATCAGCGTTCTGCACATGGCGAATGATCCAACCACCTGACAGACGCAGCTGCGTACCATTGTTTGAAGTTGTTCATGCTCTGAATGCTGACCACCTCATGCTGTCCTGCAGGTTGATCAGCTGGACCTCGGACCTGACCCAGAACCTGAACAGCCAGCAACACCAGCAGAGCAGCCAGCAGCTGACAAAGCACAGCATAAGCCAGCCAAGGAGGCCAAGGGGCTTCCCAGTCTTGACAGGAAGCCAAAGGCCGACAAGGCAGCAGCTTAAACAGCACCGCAAGGCTGATAGACCGGAACTGTAGGTGTGATTTTAGCAGTGTTGCACAAGATGTGCTGGGGTAGTGTTGAGGCAGGTACTGGTTGCTCGGGGTGGTAGAGACAAAGCACACATGGCAGCAGTGGGTGTATATACATATATATATATGTGCGGAACTTCATATATCATATGTGGAGTACAGTCTGGATCCTACGTTGATGCTCTGCAGTGCTTGATGGCCTCTCTCCGAGTCGTTCAGTCTGTGCCCTCAGAGTTGTAATGTTATGGCCAATCCTGATCCGGTGTCGTGTCGCACCAGTACGCGACAAAATGGCTCAGGAGTTTGACGGTCAATGACCAGACAGCAGCCATGGCATACCGCCGAGCCACACTGGCTGTGCAGTGAACTACTTTTTAGTATTGCATATCGTATATTTGCAGCAGGATCGTGCCCTGCCGCAACTCGGTGCTCTGCACCGTCAGAAGTTCCCCATCACAAGTGTGCCATATGGTTCTGGACCTGATGCATCGCATCAGCACCAATATATATTAAACATGTGAAACTCTCTTCGTATATAATGATGAATAACCGGGTGGCACCTACAAGGCAGGATCACGTCCCAGGTGTATCGTGGAATGTTTCAGACAGTACCGACACTGAGCCCGCTGTGCAGGAGGGGGAACACCTTACAGTAAGCATGATTTTGTGCAATACTGTAACATAGCTGTCTGCAGATTGAACATGCCTTCGCAGCAGTTTGTTGTGTGAAATTTGCTGTGTCACATGCATGCTCCTGCTGTATCCAGGACGATGACCATCTGGGTCCAGCTGCGCAGCAGCCGAGCAGACAAGCTCGGGATACCCTGGCAGCTTTTGGTAGCTGGCTGATGGGGGAACGACCTCGCAAGATGGATGCCCAAGATGTGGTTGAAGGGCGCAGAGTAACAGCATTCGCAAAGCAGCTCATGCCTCTACTGAAGGAGGTAGTTGCCGGAATCAATGATTTTAAATTTCAACTACATTTCTACCTCCTTGTCGTATCTCTTTTCTAAGTTCTAGCATCTTTGGTCTGGCACTTGCACCGGTCTCAGTGCTGCAAGCACGCTCCCACGATTGTTCACATGCTATCAGTCTGTTCATGCAGACCATTATGTCATGACGAAACTTTCTCGTCTACAGGCATCAACCAGCCAGTCTACGGTAACGACAATGAAGGTCCTTGTGTTGTTGGACTCAACACCCTGCTAGTGAGTTGTCAGCATCAGTAAGCTTCAAGGCAGCAGTCATTGGTTGTCTTGTGCAAAGACCAAGTGCATGGTCTGCTTGCAAGAATGTGTGCGCAACTTCCAGGCAGCCTTTCTGCAATGGTCGAAAGAGTCATAGCAGCAATACTGCAAGACAGCCCATGCTTGGTGAACAACTCTGACAGCATCATAGCAATAGCAATATGCTGATGGCTTGGGCTGAGATATGGAGACAACTGCGCAGGTTGCTATGTTGTTCATCTACCCACTTTTCAACACACAAAAATATCTTCATGGGGGGCATCAGGTGAGACGAAGACAGGAACAGTGGCATACAGAATCTTATGAGGTCCTGCACACATCATAACATGCCAATTTGCTGCCAGCAGGGTCATGCTGTATATCTTCCATGAGCATCTCATGAACACATGGTCAGCACGCAAGCTGCATTTCTTTGTACAGCACAAGCTCGACAAAAAAACAATGATGTTAGACGTTAACACCAACTGAAATCGGTTTTCTGATGACTGCTGCTCCATAACTTGGCATTGTCCAATATAACTCTCAACTTGTCTCAACCTGCAGGTGGTGGACGGCAGTGCACACTATGGCATTGGCCAGTCGCTAAGTTATGGTCATGTGAAGCTCAAGACAGATGACAGTTGGGTTGAACAAGTACCAGATGATAATGCAGAGCAGCTGGAAGCTTACGATATGTTGGTGTCGCTGCCCTTTGATGCAGCTGGAGACCCTGGCTGGAACTTACAGGTATGAACATTGTCTTCGACTCGGTTAACATTCAGTCACAAGGCTTTGTCTTCAGTGCTTCACAGTGCTCGCTTGGGAAGACTTGCTTGCTCTGATGTCAGAAGCAAAATGCTATGGATCTATAGCACACTGCGCAAACAGCATGTTGTGTTATCTAGAACTGCATATTGAGGCATCAGCAGTAACTGATTAGTAGTGTCATGGACCCATTGCAGGACATTCTGGACATACCTCGTACCTTTGACACTGAGTTGCACTACACCAGCACAAGTGGCGGTCGCATGGTGCAGGACTACAGACGCTGTGCAGCTGACTGCTTGGATGATTCGGGGCAGCCGGCTGACATGAAAGCAGAACGGGGAGTCAATGCAACAAGCACTATCAAGCCGTACGGTGAATGGGGAGACTTCTACATTCGCAGGTGCCAGCAGCTTCTCTGACACACGTGTCGTGTCTAATGGTTTTCATCACAGGCTGTCTCAATCCTCATGGAGACTGAACCAAAAGTATACTTCTATTTAGAAGAAGAGGGGGGGGGAATCATATGATGCTGTTGGCTTCGACTGCATTGCCTGTGCTGTTGTGTTTTGGCTTGACCAAGTGTGATGATCCAGTATGTGTTATTACCACCTGTTTGTGGTGTGTGTTTGATTGCAGGGAGCTTCTACTGTCTGTGTTGGACCACAACTACTTCCAGCAGTATATGAACAGCAGCATGTCATCAGCCATACGCAGTAGCAGGGGCAACTTTGGCTTTCCTAGTGATTCGGAAGCAGCAGATAACCCCTTGACCGCCACTATGCCAACAGAGATTGGCTACGTATGCAACCTGGGCCGGCCAAGGAAACTGCTTGATTCGATACAGATCAACAGCAAGTCATGCTACCTGAAGATTGTATCAGCACCTGGAGATCGGTATGAGGTCTATCTGAGAACAGCAAAGGAGTGAGTAGCCTTTCAAACTGTTCTAGGCATGATATGTCTGAGACATATGATGTTGCTCGCCTAAGGTCTGTACTTTACTTTTGCGCCATGACACACCCAGCTATTAGGGTATGGTAGCTAGTCTCCTCAGCACCTCTCTAACATGTGAAAATTGATGCCATGCAGCATGGAAGTGGAGTATGCTATCAAAGAACGAGATGTGGTCAACACCACCAGCGGCTGCCAGACGTATGCTTTGGATATCACTGTCCAGGCACCTGACTGCAGCAGGCCCCAGTTGACAGGAGTTGACCCCAGTTGTGAGTTGAGTTGTGCATTGATCCTCTTCAAGGGCGTGAATGCCAGAAGAGTACCCATTGAAGTTGTTGACAGTTCTGCCGGCAACGCGTGGCCATCTTCCCTGCACATAAATGACAAGTAGGTGTAGGTAGCAGTTGGGGAAGCTGTTGGCATGGATCAAGTCATCTTGACATGTGTTTCCTGGCTACTGCTTCTCTGGTGATGAAGCTTGATCTGTGACGCGCTGCAAGCATGTGTATGAAGTACAGGTGCATGCAGTGATCTAGACTCTCATGCACGGACACATGCAGCAACAAGTTTGCAAGTCGCTCATATCACGATCAATGAGCTTCTTGTCCTGCAGATATCTTGCACTTGACCAGGGACCTGCCTCAAGAGGTCTGCCAGATCTCGAGGTTACAGGGGGCAGCATTGCAGTCAACATATCTGGTGCACGAGTGGGAAGCTTAGTGATACAGAACACTGCTGGAGTTGTGACCTTGGATCATGCCAGGTGAGAGGGTTCTTGCTTCTGCTGTCTGAATAACTCCTGCACATTGGTCAGCAGCACTTGTGCGTGCTGCAGGCTGCAGACAAACTCACAGGTTGAAGCCATCGTGGCTGTCTGTCGTGCAGGGTTGACAGGGTCTTTGCCAATAGCACTACGGACAATGTGGTCATTGAGGATGACAGAGACACAGAGCTGCTGTACCGCACTGCTGGGAACCTGCTTTGTGCTGCAGCACCACTGGTTGAAGCCATTCCTGATGCCTTCCTGGGATGTGTCCGTACCAACAATAAGCCTTATGAATGGTAAGAACCATGTCAGATGACAACACATGCACAGAAGTAGCATGCAGTGTTGCTATAGTAACCACACACAGATGTTTCGCACTCTCAAGGTACAGTGCTATGTAGCAACTGAATGTCATCTGCAGAGCAACCTCGAGGCTGCAAAGTATGCTAGATACCACAGAGGTATGGTGTGACATAGTGTGTTTACTTCGTCATCTACACAGGTATGACTCAACACCTGATGGTGTCATTGACCATGAGGAGTTCACAGCAGGCCTGGCCAAGTTGGGGATAAGCCTTGGGCCTGATAGTCTCAATCTTGACGAGGAGCAGCAGACTGTACTGCTGGACACTGTGTTCAAGGACGGCCCTGGTGCATCCGATGCAGTTGCATTATCAACATTTGATGACAACTTGCAGAAAGTGCGCAACTTGGACTTCATGAGTGAGACATGGGGGTTGCTGGATCCTGAATGTTACAATGGAAGGTGAGAATGCTTATGTAGCCACCATCATTGCTACCTGGTCTTATCTGTTGCCCACACAACTCCACAAGTTGAGCAATCATTGCAGTCAAGTCACGTGCAGCTGTGTGATTTTGCTGTAGGTTTCTGAAGCTGAGGCCACAGTATTCTGCCACTAGCCCCGACAACGCAGCCCAGATAGCTGCTGCCGCTGTCGAGCTGGACGGCAATGGTACGGTTGTGGATACTCGAATGCCAGGCTACCTCAAGTCAGCATCGCACACAAGCCTCAACCCTTGTCCCGCAGACTGGGGTACAGGGATACAGGGCAGCACCAACTTCACATACTTCAGATGGGCAAATGCCAGCCTAGGTTACAAGTGGGGTAAAGCCCTGCCATCTTGGTGTCTAGATGAGTTATGGCCTTCTGGTGGCATCAGCGGCAAGTACCCTGAAGACAAGCTGATGTATGGTGCACTGGCTGGGCAGCCTATCTTGCCTGGCTGTGAGCCTGCCAGCTGTAAGCCAGTGTACAAGGTGGTTGCAACAGCTGGAAGCATCCATGCTCAGGTTCTGCCGTTTGAATTTGATGTTATCAATGCAACAGGTGTGCTTCAGTGCTCATGCTCCGTCTTGAGTTTGTGATGTCTCTGGGAGAATTGTAATGTTGTGCCATGCAAGCAAAATCCGGTATAGCAGCTGGCATATGCAAAGAAGGCCATTTGTACACACACATGTTGACCATTGTTGGTTCGTAAGTTGGTCTGACTGCACACTCTCACTGCTTGCAGGCAACTACCAGACCATGATCGCCAACTGTGAAGACAGTGATGGACAGTCTCGGTGCTTCTACAAGGGATGGGCAGATGACGCTGATGCAACAGTACACGCGTATGACCTGCCTGGATGGCAGCAACTAATGGACCCTTGTTATGCAGACAGCATGGAGTGCAGTGATGCGGTGCAGGCAGTCACCGTGACAGGGCATGGCGCACCTATGCATCAGAAGTGGTTCTGGAGCAGCCGAAAGGTCTATCTGCAGCTGGAGCCGGCGTGGTATCTGGTGATGTCTGGAAGTAAGTGGAGGGGTGGATGCCGTATATGCATCTTTGCCCCTGTACGACTGCACTCCTTGAAGCACATGGGCTTGAAGACTGCCATATTGTTTTGCTGCC
>JARWLF010000462.1:0-15997 GCA_029853055.1 Scenedesmus sp. KT-U
CAGCCCTCTGGATAACTCACCACAGCATCAGTGACAGGCTGCACAAAGAACCTGTACTTGTCCCTCTTATCCACAGCATGCAGCAGCTTCATCATTGTGTCACGTGTTGGCGCGTTGGTCTCCTCTATACTGTTGACCTCGTGCAGTAACTGAGGATCCACAAGAGGTCCCTTTGGCCGAGCAGGAGCAGGCATGGCACCTCCACGCACATGTGCTGCTACTGCAGCTGGGGCTGAAGGATGAGCAGGGGGTGCAGCAGGGCCCTTGGGCGTGGGAGCAGCAGCAGCTGCTGCAGCATCCTCATCATCCAAGTCACCTAAGCCAAATGCAGCTGCACCATCTGCTGTGCTAGTCATCCGAGCGAAAGCAGCAGCTGCAGCGGCGGCTGACATAGGCTGATCAGTGTCAAGAGCAGCAGGAGCGGCAGGTGCAGCCGGTTGTGGGCGTGGTGTTGGAGCAGCATTCGCAGCTGCTGCTGCATGTGCATGCCGCGCTGCAGCAGCTGCCACTGCTGCTGCTGCTCTGTTGCTAGCTGCTCTATTATGACCTGCTGTCGCTGCCCGGTTGTACGTGCCTCTGTGAGCCCCTGGAGCTGGTCGGTGCCTGGCAGCTGCTGCAGCAGCAGCCCTACGTGCATTAAGGCGCTCTGCTTTGGGGTTGAAGTCCTCATCCTCAGACTCTTCCTCCTTCTCCCTGTCTCTAAACGCCCCCAGCTTGGGTTTCTTCGTCCTAGGCCCTAGAGGTGCTTGATAGATTGCCCCGCCCAGGCCAGTTGCATCCCTGGGTTTGCTACTGCCTGGAGGTCTACCTCTCTTATGCCCCGTAGCTTGACGGTACTTAGCTGGCCGCTGTACAGCATATCCACTGCTGTAGCCATCTGCATAGCCACCGCCATACGCTGCATCATAGCTGCTGTAATCTGGCACAGAGGCAGGTACTGCTGTATCAGCCGCAGCACCTGGATATGCCGGTGTAGCAGCAGCTGCGGCGCCATAGCTGCTGTCCAGAGGAGTAGATCCATAGTCGTACCCTCCTACTGCTGCATTGCTTGTCTGGGGAGGTTCGTAAGAGCTTGCAGGCTGACTGTACTGGTGCTCATTGCGCTGGTAGCCGTAGGGGCTGGCTGATGCATATGGCTTGTGCACAGAACCCATGCCACGTGATTTGTTGAGACTGATGCGTGGCTTGACTGCAGGTGTTGTTGCAGTACTTGGCGTGTAGGCAGCAGCTGGTGTACTGTTGAGTGGTGGCTTAGGTCCTGCCGAACCCTTGAGCTTTATACCAAACTTGCGCGGTGCTGGTGTACTGCCAGGTGTTGCTGCTGTTGTTGTTGCTGCAGCTGGTGCACTGGTCGTCGTGGCAGCTCTTGGCACTGACGGTGTTGATGCTGGGCGAGGTGTCAACTTTGGGGCTAGCTTAGGGGTTGGTGCAGTTGCTGCGACATCCTGCTGGACACCCAATGCTATGGCCATCGCTTGCTGCTTCAAGCTGCTTTGTGATGCAGGAGTGGCTGCAGGCTTGCTGCCCTGACCTTTCAGCTTCAACCCCAAGCCCAGCTTTGGGCCAGTGCCAGGCGTGGTTGCTGGTCGAGGTGCAGGGGACGGGGTAGCTGCTGCTGCAGGTACTTGACCCTGGCCTTTGAGCTTGAGGAAGCCTGTCTTAGGAGCCCCTCCAGCCGCACTCGATCCTTTCAAACCCGAGTTGTGCGATGCACCTTTGAGAGACAAGCCAGCTGGCTTGGACAGCCCTGCAGCAGGGGCACGAGGTGCGATTGACTGCCCCACGCCATCACTGCTCGCCTTGGCCTGCTGATTGCTAGCAGCTCCGGCACCAGCACTATTTACAGTCTGTATAGATTGTTGTTGTGGGTTTGTCTTCTTGATTGAGAGCTTGAATGGCCGCGGTGCACCCGTGCTCATTGTTGCGACACTCTATAAGACACGACTGGACACTAATGGATTTGTTTCATTGTGCAGTGAGCGGCTAGGCGTCCAGGGGCTTGCTAGTACAGCAAGCGCCCATGGCTTGCCATGCCTCTGCAGCTGAGGGTGCAGGTGAAATGCAAACTATTGTATATCATTCATCAATGTAACGTTAACGGCGTAACATGCTTGCGTGGACACGTTGGGAAGTGAGACCAGAGAGTGTGAACTGACACCTGTTGTGCTGGTTGAATGCGTCGTCAGGCAATACCAGAACCCCAGGTTGTAGGACACAGGACAGCTTGCTTAACAGGAACTTCTAACATTAGACATTATGATTTGCCATCCTGGGTCCTCCGGTGATGTCTGGCGTGTGCAGAGCCTTGCCAAGAGACATGATCTCCAATCTACTAAGCCATCTTGCCGGTCACCCAGACCAACGCTTCCTCACCTACTATAATAACCTACTTGCCTTCGAGTCCTAGCAGCATAGTTCACCAAGTCCTGCCTATGCTACGACGCCAGACCCTACCAATCAGGCTGCACAGTGGCTCTGTTGATGTGACAATTGAGCAGCAGGGACAGGGATCAGAATGAGGTTCTATTCGGGGTCGAGTCATGCGACTTTTCAAGCGCCACATCAAAATCCTTTTCAGAATGAGCTGTACGTCTGGTAAGTGCATATGCACTTAGTGCATATTTGACGATCAAAGGATCGCTGCTTGTGCAAGCAGCTGTTACAGCAGTGGATTGAGCATCATCATCACTGTGCATGTACAGACAGCTGCTGAACTTGCAGCCAAAAGACAGGCTGCTGTATGGAGGAACACACGCATAAGAAGCTCCTGTCAAAGTGTATGCAGAGCTCTATCCTCAGCGTTATGCAGTGGTCTATCAATGCACTGCCAGTGACCTCACTTGCGTCACCTAGCACAAGATGACTGACCTGCAGTGTGTTTATGGTTTGACAACTGTGGCAGCCTATACTAACCATGACCAAACAGAGCAGCACAGCTCCAACTGACAAGGCTTGCCCTTGCAATGTATTCAGCGGACGTGCCTGAAATCATTTACTTGCCTCAGGATCAACAGCTCTTGAGAGCACTTGCCACCAAACATTGCCAGCAACATAGGCAGCAGCGAGGTTTGGGGGGAGAACCTGTAGGTCATTGCAGACTGCTCACAACAGGTTGAAACAGGTTTAAAGGTACCAGATGCAGACTCTCATGGCTGCCATCTCTGGATCCAGAGACATGCATCTCACTACTAGCAAACCCTGATAATGAACAGGCACATACTGATGAGCTGAGCCAATGAACAGCCCAGTTTGCACCAGTAATGCACCATCACGCCACACCAGGTTGTGACTACTAACACAAGAGGTTATGGTGCACATGTCCAGCACAACACTGTGCACAGCACCTCCGATATCACTTGCTTCATCCCATTGATGATCTCCTCAGAGGCAATGCAATCGCACATTATGCACGTGCACAAGCGCATATATGTTGTGCAATATATACAACCCTGTCAGGAAACAGGGTGTCAACAGCCATATATGTTTCTACTCATGCATTTGATGAATGCAGTTGAACAGCCTATGAAACACTTGTCCCTCTCCGTTTTATTCCACACTCTGAACAGTGCATGTTGATGGGTCTCTCTTGCACACAGAGGTGATATCATTCACCCATCCGGTCTAGTTTTGTTGCCGTGCGACCAGTGCTAGCAACAGGTCTTTGACTTGGTTGATGTCACTCTGCATCGCCTCAACCTTGGATGTCAGCTCTGCTACAGCTGCAGCATTGCTGCTGCTGACTGCTTCCAACTGCCGGTCAAACGCCAAGACAGATGTGGACAACTGCAGGCATCACAATGACACCAATACTTGTACAACAGAACAGTATGCAACGGCAGTTGAAGATTTCATCATTCACTCGGCCACTGTCATCCATCATGACGTCTTTCAAGGTCGCTGATGACCGGGCACTCTATGATGCAGGCATGCAATATGTCCCTTCACCACTCTTAGAGGCTTGTGAAATGGTTTTCTAATCAAACCTGTCCTTTCTTATAAACTGTAACTATCCTCGACATGCAAGGGGGCTTGAGATGAAACCAGGTCACTGTACCTGAGACACTTCTTCCTGCAGCTTCCCAACAGCCACAGCTGCCAAAGCCTCAGCACCATCAATGCGTGAGTTTGCTGCTGGTGCACTACTCTGCTGGGTCTGCTGTGATGCACCAGCTGACACTTTGCGCTGCAGCTGCAATGGCCAGTTATTGCCAGCTGAAGGTGCCATGAGCGCTGAAGTGGTTGACATCCTAGGACTGGGACCTGTATCTACTGATAAGGTACCAGAAAGGGCCTGCTCTTGCAGCCGCTGCTTGAGAAAGGTCTTCAGCTTTCTGAACTTGGCATGAAGGTCGCGGCGCCTGTGATGTTGGTCTGCTCTGGCGGCTTGTGGGATCAAAATATGAACATATGGCAGCAATACCCTGCCAGGGAGGTTCAGGAATAAGAGGAGTGATCGATCTGCTGGCAATGTGCTCCAACGGAAAACAACGACTGTCATGTATTGATAATGGCAGGTATACATTGCCATTGTCTTTACCGGCCCAGAGCAGCACCTTGCAGTTCTGCCGGGTCGGTATCTGCTGAGTCAGTCCTGGAAAAACATGCAAGTGATGAACACAGAAGACAACCTGATGCTTATGCAGCAGCCAAAGTGCATTGTGAGTCCTACCTGCCATTCAAGTCTTTGATGACTGCATCAGTGAGTGTAGACTCTATCTCATCTATGATAAGTGCCTTGTTCCGCAGCATCTGGTCTGCTTCACTTTCTTTGACAGTACCATATGTCTCATCCACGATGGCAATTAGGAGGTTGACCAGCACGATCAACACCAACACAGCATATACACATGCTAATACCACAGCCAGTCTAGAAGCAACCTGCGATACAGACAGTGGGGAAAGCCTGATCGCAACTGTGGGCGCCACAATGAATGAAGAGTGCTGTTTGGCTGCTGACAGTAGCACAAACTGGTCCCCAAAGTTGCTGTGACTTCAAGAAGCAGTTGTGTCTGCCGCCTTCGCTCCCTGAGTCGGCGACAAGATATGGAGACAAGCGCCTTGCCTGCATGAACCTGCTTTTTGCCCTTTCCAAGATCCATGCGGTGTATCTCACCACAGGATGCAGACTCACCGTGTTGACATTCATGATGGTCTTGAGTGTAGTGAATTGAACATCTCCAAACATAATTGTGAACAGTTGAGTCATGGAGTCCTGCACAGACAAGGCAGCATGAGTAAAACTCTAAGAGCTGCTTGAACTGCAACTGCCTCACCCTATACTCTGTTATTGGACAATATCACATGCCTCTGTCTTTGCTTGGTAGCTGGCACAGCAGGCAATTTGTGTTCAGTGTGTCACTACAACATCAAGGCGGGCATTTTCCTGATCTGCAATGCGAGCACCAATCTTGTAAACGTATACTGGATGCTCAATCTGTGTGCGCCTTGCTGCTCACCTCTAGGGAGCCAAACACTTGTACTTCAGCTGTGTTATCGGTGATCTCATTGCTTGCCACTGCACTGATGATGTTCAGCCGTGCCTTGCTAACTGGGCTCATCAGTACGCTGAACGTGAGTCCAAAGCTTATTAGCAAGAACACCAGCATCATGAAGAAGTAGCGCATGTCCTACAGAACGATCACAATTCAAGGGGACCTGCTGTGCATATACGGCTGAAGCACTTTATACACACCACTCAAAGTTGACATGTTGAATGCATGAAATGGGTGATCTGCGTTCTGAAAGAGATGACTGCACAGCTGCAGCAAGCAGTTGAGGTATCATGCATGCAGAGACCATGTGAGTGTGCATCTTGCTTACCTTGATCACAATCAAAACCATTCGCAACAATGCTCCTATCTGGTCCAGAGCCATGCAGAAATACAGCGACCTGCAGGACAGGATACCAACAACAGGGAGTGCCACTACAGGTAATGATTGCAACTTCAAGAACAGCATCTGTCCCTAAACTTTTATTGCTTCAGTCAGCCAGGTGTGTACAAGGGGCCGGGCTCAAGCATGCATGCGCTGCTAGCTGACAGACCCGGGTATAGCACCAGGTCAGGTGTCAGGTCCTGCACATTGCACATTGCACATGCACTATGAGAAGCAACGGTCAGTATGGATTTAGCCGTGACTTCTCACCTCAAGCAGAGTAGCAGCACTTCCAGCGCCATCAGGATGACAAACAATTGATGATTCAGTCTACCAATATGCAGCAGAAAGAGAATGCCTATGATGACACAGCTTGCCACATCCATGTAGTTCCAAGGGGAGTTGAAGTATTCACGGCCATACGTCGCTATCTGCTTGGCCTCATCTGCAGCCTGTATATTGCACACAGTACCAGCATGAGCTGCAGCAAGCTAGGTGCTACAGTGTTATTGTGAAAACTTGATGCTTTCAGCCCTCAGAGTGAGCGGTTCAACGTGGCTACCAAGTGCTGTCTGCTCCTAACAGCGATGTCCAAACAGTTTCATGTTGATTGACAGAGGCACCAAGCTAGCTCTGTGTCTCAATTGCTTACCTGCCCAAACATCATGAACATGAGTATGCATTCCAGAACAACAGCAGCTTGCCCTTGAGAGCTAGACAGCAACTCAGCTATGCTCCACTCTGGGTCGCAGCCATATACAGCCACAAAGAGATATGCCAAGAACAAAACGACAAAAGCAACAAACTGCACACCCTGCATTCAAGAAGACATACTGTGCTTAGCTGAAGAGACCAGTGAGTGCTACGCCTGGTGCTTATTCGTCACTACATCTCCAAAGATCAAAAGTGGAGTGTTGGTTGTCTGTGTTCGCTGTTGCACATACCTGCATAAGCAGAAAAGCCCTTGCAAAGCTGTCCCACTTCACATTGATGATCGCTCTAACAAGCTCCTTCCCATAGAGGTCAGCATCCACATTTGCTGACACCAACTGTCTCAGCAGGTTGCCTTTGCTGCCGGCCCGGATTTCCGCGGCCCTAGCAACTGGCACTAGCTTGCTTGTGGCCGACACCTGAACCCTGTTTCTAAACTTGAGACCCTGTCGAGCCCAAAGCCAGAGCCAGGCAGCTCCCAGATGCTTCAACGACCAGAGCACAGGCCACCTGCACATAGATAGCAGTATGTTCAGACTCTGATATGGCATACATCAGAGGTTGCTGACACCACTGCATCACATGTGCAAATGTACAATCAGGCTCATTACCAGGGTGTACAGGCACACAATGGGGTCATGCAAGACAAGCAAACATGGTCGCAGCATCCAACAGACATCAGACCAGCAAAGTGGTGGCAACAAGGCCACCTACATGAGCAACGCAGCTATGCTGTCACGCCAGCTTGCTCTCTTCATGAGCACATCCAAAGCATCAAGCAGGGGCTGCTGGCCACTGGTGGCGGAAGCCCAGATGTTGCCAGGATGGCCATTCTGCGGGCAGCACAAGACATACAGACTAACCGGTCTGCAAGACGCAGGCTTCTACTCTGAGGATCCTGAGAGCACAGCCAAGGAAGCAAGTGGTGTAAATGGCTCCTCAGGCACAGCATAGCCATGCAAATTGCCTGCTGCAGGCACCTCGTTCCAGTGAACTTACAGCTGAGCACTTGTACAGGATATTTGTGTTATAGGTCAGCAGAGAGTCCACTTCGACTTCTCCATTGTCAATCATTGGCAAATGCTTCAGCAGCCGCCGGCAGGCCCGCTTGTGCTGCAGAAAGTGAGCGCCATCATGACCATCAGGACAGTCAGTGAACCCTTGGCAGGCCTCACTGTTCAATGTTCAATCATATGTTGCAGAGGCTGGGTACATCGCCAGATATAGTGTGCAGACAGCTGATTGCTTAATGCATGGTAGACAAAAATTAATCTGCAAAGATCTGCAACGTCTCTGCTCAGCTCACCTGGGCATCATGTATCAATGCTTGCAGCGCATCGTACATGTGCAGCACCACAGACATCTTGCTGAACCTGCCAGCAAGTAGGGCATCAACAACCAGCCGCACACACTGTGCTTGCTGGCTGGCCATGGCTATCTGCAGCAGGTCAACCTTCTGAGCACGGTCCTTGCTGACTTTGGCAGGTGCTACCTGCTGCGGCTGAGGTATGAAACCAGATGAGTTTGGCACCTGGTAACTCTTGCTGCTGCGACGCCTGCAGAAGCATGGTGCCATGAATGCAGCTCAGCAGTATCTTGTCAAACTCTGAAAGAATGTCTACCAGCTTTGTGTTGCCTCCTGCAGCCGGCCCATATCTAGCACAGACACCATACACGATTTTCTGTACCTCGGTATGCAGCTGTGGTACATGTACAGGTTAGTGCACTACCCACCAGTTTCGCCAAGAGAAGAGTTGAGCTAACCTCCTGCCAGACGACCCAAGAGGTCTCTCTCCTACATTAGACCCTCCAGACAGTGCTGAAAAACCAGAAGGTGCAGCAGCAAGGTTCTTGCCTGCATCTGCCTCTGCATCTAGTGGCCCCACTGAGGACTTGCCACTGGCCTGCCGGCTGCGTTTGCTGGACATGAACCTAGTCAACAAGCTCTGCAGTGACCGTCTGCGGCTTGGTGTAGGTGAGAGAGGCGCCGGTTCCTCATACAAAGGGTCCGGGAGTCCGGTGGTTGAGTCCCAGACGTTGTCATCACCAGGCGGCCTTGCTGCTGCGGCGGCAGCATTGGCAGCTGCTGCTGCTGTGATGACAGAGGCGAAAGCTGATCCAGGTCCTGCATATGCCTTTGATGCTCCCGTTAATGCAGAAGTTTGCTCCCTGGCCAAGGGACTGTGTCCTGCACTGCCTGGGGAGCTACTGCTACCTAGATCCCTACCATGCAAATTCAGGCTGCGCAGGGCATTGAGTCGCTGACCCAAAGCAGCCCCTTCTGACAGAGATCGCTGCCTGAGATTGGGATGTATGCCCACAACATCCCCAGCATCAGAGTCAACGGCATCACCGAAGCCACCAGCGCTAGCTGTCATACGCTTTCCACTGAGGAATGACAGCAGCTGCCTGCCCATAGATGGCTTGTGCAGCTGCTGCTGTTGCTGGACAGAAGCGACAGTCGTAGGTTGTATGGCGATGCTTGCACTGCCACTGTGACTAGCTAGTGAGCTGCTGCTGCCTTGTCGCTGCATGGGGGTGCTGTTGCCTCCTGCTAAGCTCCCCCCGCCACTGCTTGGCCCTGTGAGGTGGACTACTCCTGGAAACGACGCAATTGTGCTGCTTTGCGCCTCGCTGCCAGCATCATCTGCTGCTGCAATCGACCCTGCAGGCGGAGTTGCTAGTGCATTGCTGGCATCATCCACTGGTAGCGCATTTGCTGACCTGGTCCTCACTGAAAATGCCTCATCAACATCTAGGTTAGCCATGCCATTGGTGCTTGCATCCACATGGTGCTCCTCGTGCAAGGTGTCCAAACTCGGTAGTGCTGCAGGAGTCCTTGCATTCCTGGAGTTGATAGGACTAAGTAACCTTGTGGGAGAGTGATGGGGTGTTGTATTGGGTGAGGTGCCATTGTCTGAACTGTCAAATGCTCTGGGTGAGTCAGGCTCTGAGCAAGTGGTGTCTGCAGTCAGGTTGACACCTGTGACCTCCTGATTTCGGCCCACCCCACCAGCACTCCTGTCACTACTGTGCTGCTTCACTAAGTTGCTGGCAGGCAGACTCCCTGGTGCTGACAGGATTGCTGCTGTCGCCGCCAGCGCAGCTCTAGGGCTGCTGGGCAACCCTGCCTGCTGTTGCTGTAGCTGCTGTGCCCGTTGATGCTGTCCTTGGAACGCCATCAGGCGGCCAATGTCTGCTACACTGTGTGTCCAGCGTGAGCTGCGAGTCCCACCATCCACCAATGCTCCTACTGAAGAGCCAAAGGCGAATGAATCCTGCCTTGTGTGCCTACCAACATGCCCATCCTTGGGGGCTTCCCTGGTGTTGCGTCTTGAATGTCCCCTAGAACTGTTGGTCGTGTCTGGTATGCGGTCATGTGGGTGTATGGCATACTCGCTGATGTCGCCTGCTGCAAGTGGTGTTGGCACAGGGGCTGCTGCTGCTGGTTGGAAGAAGCTCTTGCGTGCTAAGCCCATGCTTTTGTCAGAGTCTATCTTCTTCAGTGAGGCTGGAGGAGGGCCAGCAATGACTGGTCCAAGGTGCAGCTGCAATGCAGACATCAAAGACATAGCACCAGGTGTCAGTACATATCTAGGTGCAGTGCTGCATGTCAGGACATTGGGAAGAGAAAGCAGGGAGCCCCTGAATCCCTGCACAATCTGAGATTGAAGGTGAGCCCTGCGTGACGAAAGAACTGTCTGCGCAGGCAAGGCATGCATGGTTTCAAGGTTCTGTTGTAAAACCTATAACTCATTTGTAGGGTGCGGCGACTCACCAGCCACCCCATGCGCTCGAATAGTGGCAATAGCATGCTCAGCACTGCAACATTGCCATCAGCTGCTGCTGTGTTGACCAGCAGCTGCAACACAGAGGCGTCCTGCAAGGCTCCCTGGGCCAGGTGCCAACTGATGGCTGTCTCAAGTTTGTGAATCTGAGTAAGCAGCATAGGCATGAGCAGCCATGAAAGAGTGAGAAGTCAAAAAGTCATTTTGGTGCCGCATAACTCTACCATGGTCATTGGAGCAACACTTGTTTCTTTCAGTGCAGAGCAAGGTAACACATGCCAGCTTCATGCCTTGACCCAAGTTCATGAACGACCATGACAAGACGGTCACAGTGTGCTTGCTAACCTACCTTATGACTACGTTTGCAGCTGTGGTATAGTCCCCAGAATGCTGCTCGATACAGTTTGTATATTCCTGGATCTATTTGCAGGGTAGCTACTGCACCATCATAGCCACAAGACACCAGGGTGTTGGTGTTTTCACTGCCGGCGCTGTTCAGCCAGTTGACTGCGGTCACAGGACCATCATGTGCTTGTGCAGCTGTTACCAGGCAGCTCTGCAGGACATCCCAGCTGCTGACAGTGCCTGCTGCATCTCCAACAGCCAACAGGGTGGCATCTGCAGCGAAAACGGGCAAACAAGATTGCAGGTTAGCCCATCTGCTGGGTTGACTTACACAATCGTCAATCATGTAGGCATATGCAGGCATGATAGGTAATGTATACGCAAGAACACATGCAGAACCAAACAAGAATAGAAAGGACATGTTCTCATCATGCATCTTTGAGGGGGACCTAGCGACCTACCAGTATTGAACGCTAGAGTCCTGATGGCTGCACTATGCATCGTCCATACTGCTAACTTAAACCCTGTAACATGGCTCCACATGATGACTCTGCCGTCTGTACTTCCTGACACGATGGTGGCTCCGTCAGAAGCAAAGTCAACTGCCGTCACCTCACAAGTGTGGATCTGATAGCGAGTCTGCAGGAATGAGAAGGACAAAGCAAGAGTATCTTGTACTGGAAGTGCATGCTCTGCCTTTTGGCTGCCCCTCTCATTGCTCCCTACCAGTATCCGGTAACAGGTTCCTTTTGGACTGGCTGGCATTCTTATTGGATGAACATCCTGCAATCAGCTCACCCAAGTTTCCTCCATTTCCTCCCCAGCCAGGTTCACGACTGCCAGCCAGCCAGCTGATGTCCCAACAACCAGCTTAGCGCATGTGCCCTTGGCGAAAGCACAGCACTGCAGTGGCGTATCAGAGACAGTCAGCACCTTCACAGGATTCTCACACTTCCACAGCCATCCATATGGTCCTATTGCTGCTGCAGCAGGACTGCCAGAACCATAGCGATTGCGGTGTGCATTCAGAGACGAATCACCGCCCACATCACCCAGAAGTCCAGCGTGCTTGAAGTCGTTGGAGTCCTGCAAAGTTTCTGAGTCACTCATTCCTCTGGGGCTGCCTATGCTTGGAATCCTGCTTTCCCCTGATGACAGCATGCCTGAGCCCCTGGAACCCAATCTGCAAGCGCAACGAACAGCGAAAGCCCAAGAAACAGATCATAGCAGTTTCTGAGGACACAGCATCGAGCAAAGCCAGAGCATTGACACAAGAAAGCATAACACTCTCAACAGGGCTGGCACTGATCAATCAGGTTCATGCAAGCTGCTGACCCATGGCTGCTTGATTCAGGACTGGCTAAATGTCTGTATACAGGGCTCGGCAACCTGTGAGCAATAGGTGTGCTTCACAGCATGCATGGTCCCAGGTACCTGTCGATGAGCGCATCAAAGCCGTTGAAACCTTGGATATCATCTGCCTCGCTGTCATCGCAAGAGCCGGCTGGGCGCACTGAGGAGTCATACTCCCACAACCTGAGAAGAAGAGCATAGCATGCAGTGACCTCCTTGTCCTAGTTGGCTGGGAAAATTGGCTAGGAAGGCTACTGAGTGCTGCACTTGCATAGAAGGCCACTGCAGCATCAAGCAAGCTGATGTCAGTCAGGAGTAAGACCCCTGGGTGAAGCCAGGGACAACCAGACTGGCGTTTGCAGATGATTGTTACTCACCAAAGAACACCGGTCTGGTGAACCTTTTTCTCTGTGCCAACAAGTGCTACCCTACCCAGCTGACTGTTGATGCTGACACCATTGACAAGCATGTTGAGCTTAGCTGACACAGCCACTGGCGCATTTGACTGTGCTTCCAATGTCACAACATCATCCTGGTTGCTGCTGGCTTCCAGTAGGGCGGTTGAGCAGTTCAAAGCTGTGATGGCACCATCACGCTTTGCTGCTGCAACAACAGTGCCGTCAAAGCTGCAGCAGTACACACTGCTGCCTATCGCTAGATCAGTTGCTGCTGCGGTCTGCTTTCCAAGTGGCTGCACAAATATCTTGCCTGCTTGATCTGCACATAACACTGCTTCTTGCATCTCGCTTGAGGCTGCAGATGCTGCAGATATCTGGCTCTGGTGGGACCGCAACCGCTTGTTTTGTTGCAGCACTGGCACACATGACAGCAGCTTCTTGCCTGCTTCGGTCACTGCTGCCTTCCTGAGCAGTGGATGCTGTTGCCGACCAACTGTATGTGCTGTATTTGCCCTGCTCATGCTCACACTTCCTGCAGCTGGTATGTCCTGCAGTTCTGCCGCAGTGGCTGTCCCCTGCACCCCTGAAAGGCTATTTGGTGCTGCTGCTGGTCTGCCAGTATCCAGGCGCAAAGGTATGCGCAGCTTGTGCTGGTTGACCAGCAATACAACGTCCATGATGCATATCAATGCATCCATGCCTGCAGTGACTATCTTTCTGCCATCCGGGCTCCAGCAGCAGCCATGCGCTGGTTTGAAGTGCTCGTGTATAGACAACACCCAGCTGCTGCTGCTGATGTCCCACAGCACCATCCTGCCATCGTCCGCAGTGGTTGCGAGTTTGCTTGCATCAGGTGAAATGGCACAGCAGCGGACCTTACTGCCATCCTGATGACGCAGAGGTAGCTGCTGCAGCTGCTGGCGTTGCACTCCGGCTAAGTACACTTTGCCTGTCCTGCTACCGATCGCTAACCAGTTGCTATCGCTGCCAAGGTCCAGTGCAGTTGCGTAGTCTCCTGCCTTGTCCCTGGGTAATGTGAAGGTGGCTGCTGGCTGCACCCTGCTCTGATCAGAGATTCCTGCTGTGCTAGATTCATGTGAGTGTTCAATCGCACTGCTTTCTGGGCTGCAAACTGCGGCATCAGACCTTGAGATACTAGACAGGTCCCATAGCAGAACCTGTCCGTCAGTGCTAGCTGTTGCTGCCCACATGCCATTGGCTGCTATGCAGCAGGCCTTCACCTGGCTGGCAACAGCATGCCCCTCTAAACGGAAGTGCTTAACCACAGGGTCTGAAGAAGGGCCTTCCGGCTGCTGGACTACCCACAGGAAAGCCTGCCCATTCCTGCCCCCGCTAACCACCAAGCTGCCATCACAAGATATACTGCAGCACCGTACCTCTGCAGTGTGGCCCTCAAGCCATGTGAACTTTCCGCAGTGAGTCAGTTGCAGCTCAATAGCTGGCACAACTGGGTCCCCATACACTGCCACATGGCTCAGGCAGGGATTGTAGGCATTGCTGCAGCGCTTGTGGCCCTTGGTCTGATGGCTGATGCATGCTGATCTGGCAATGTCATACTGTGCAATGCTGTTCAGAGCTGTGCTGCACACTAGTAGCCCTGGTGTCTCTGAATGGTAACACACACTGGTACAGGCTGATCCATGCGTGGTCAGACGCAGGACATCATATGCATGCTCAGAGTGGTCACCACACAGACGAGCAGCTCTCTCATTGGTCACAAGACCAGTCCCTGCAATGACATGCAGTTGTCACCATGCAAAATGAACGGTTTGGTAGCTGTCAACGTTGTTGTCGGATGCTTGGAGATCATATGCCTGCATGCATACCTCCAGGGATATGTTGGTCTTGCCGCCCTGGCTGTCTGGCCAGTACCAAGTCTGCAGTTGACCTGGCCCAAGTGCTTCGTGCTGACCTCATGAATGAGGTTTATCTGCAGCAGCAACGCTTATGCCAGCCTTTCAGCAGGGTTTACTTGGCTGCCTTGACGTTCATCGCCACTGCGCTCATACTGCAGACCATGCCAATGGGGTTCAATGCACACGACGTCTTCACTGCTCAAACTGATCGACAAAAAACGTCTAAGCTATTGTGTCAGCGATTGTAAAGTTATCACAGGAGCTTCAGGGCGGGCCCAAAACTTAATGAGTTCAAACAGAACACGGCAGTCTGACAGTCGCGCCCGCTCAACATGCGAGCGGTTCGTGGCCTGCTCAGTGGTGTTTACTTTCAAGTAAGTAGATGCAATCTGCTCCTCGCTATACGTGGCTGTCATGTGGCACTCAACTCTAGCAACTTGACAGTGGTGTTTGAAGGGGGCTGCTGCAAGGGCATGTGCTCTGTTTCGGCTTCGTTGGTGCGAATGGAGTGGGGCACCAACATGATCGTTGAGTAATATACCTACTGATGCCCACTGATGCTTCTTCCGTGGTTACCATGTGCCATGCGCAACCTGCAGCCGTGCATGTCAACTTCATCATGGTCAGGGCTGTTACAGGAAATGGGTTCGGCGTCTGCGTTATCTGGACTGCCTTCGGCTTTGGCTGATTAGTAGAGTGTTATGAGGGTGACAACAAAAGCTGGAGCTCATTTTCTCAACCTGTGCAGCAGGTGCCAACACGAGTAGCTTTTGCTGCACCTGCTGGTGGCGGATGCAACTGCCTTGCCATTGCATGGCAGCACTGCCAGGTTCACGATGATATCATACACAACGTACATTCGAATGAAGTGAAAGCTGTGCAAGTATCAGGGGCTTGAACATTTCAGCTTGACGGTCCTCAGCAGCAATAAGCTCTGCATCCTACGTGCAGCAGTCTCAGATTGCAGTTGCTTGCAGGAGCTTCGTGAACAAATAACTTGAGCAACACAAGATGCAGTCGTATCAGGCAATAGTCTTTTCTTAAGCACTGCGTTGGCAGCGGTACCCCGGGCGCACCTGGACAGCACCATTGCGTTCAATGTACAGTGACTTCGGCCAGCTACATATACTGTTATGCATATGGTGCACTGCAAAGGTCCTTGATTGACCCAGCACAGGGTACATCATCCTTGAATCATGCATATCAGTAATTCAGAGTAAGTGCAGTTGCACGGCTGGCTGTTACCTCCACGCTTCAAGGTGCACAGAAGCTCTTCCAAGGTTCTGCTGCTATGACAGATCTCTTTCCACAACAACTAATCGTCAACAAGCACAGGGGTTGGCGGTGAAGCATTCCTAAAGGTTGACTGTTTACACAGGGTGTAGCTGCCTGTCGGTGCATTTTCAGTTCACTAATTCGTCATCGCTCCAGGACACCGAACTCTGGGCATCATCTCACCTTTCTCGGCTGCTTTCGATGCCGCGTCATGTATTATTTATTGGCGATTCACATACACGGGGCCGCTTGGGCTCTAACTACGTGACCAAGCTGCAGAGCATGGTGCAGGATACTGATTTGCTGTTGTCAGGACATGGAGTCGACGGGGAGCCCACAGAGAAGATAGCTCAGCGTGTAGGCCCCTTGCTGAAGA
>JARWLF010000463.1:0-15987 GCA_029853055.1 Scenedesmus sp. KT-U
TGACAGCCACTCTGCAGGGATGCTGTCCTTCCACAAGCAATCCAGCTGTGAGACCTGCTGTGTGATGCGCTTGATGCTCTTTGCAGGGACCATCAACAGTGTCAGACACTCTGTAAGCCTGTCAAGAGTGCTGCTGAGGGACAAGGTCTCAACCAGTTTGGCAATCAACACCCTTTGTGCTGCAATGGCATCCCTGAACATTTTGATGTGATCCTCAATCAGTTCCTCCTCAACTGCATTCCTGTCATCGCCATGCTGCGAGCCAAAGCAGACAGCTACATGTCAGGGTATGGCAGCAAGCAACTAGATCGGAAAAAAACCATGATGGGTACCATGCAAGCATTGTGTGCAAGGCCTGCAAGCCAGTATGCAATGCATGCACTCTTGCTCCTCACCAGTATTGACCTGAACTTGAGCTCAGCTTTGTCAACGGCTGGTGTCTTCCAAATAAAGGTTGGATAACCCTTGCAGCCTACTTCAGCCTTGGGAAGTACCACTACAGGACCAGGGTAAGCCTGCATAGCGATGACGATCTATGTTCAGCACGATTGATGCATCAAAAATGCAATAACCATGTTCAGCAAGACAGGTAAGAGCTGTCGGCATTCAACAGGTGATGCAGCACAGTGCAGCCAATCCAGTTGCAGCGACTCACCACTGTTCTCTTCGCAACATCCTCAGGAGACTCATCAAAACCATGGCTGCTGAGGAACGATGCTACATGTCGTGCTGTGCCATTCTCTCCAAGCTCCCCAAGGATGATGCATTCAACTTGCTGAGCGGCAGCTTTCAGCCTTGCGTATAGATTTTGTATGGTAGTATTATAAAGGCTATAAAGTATGCTGTGCAGTTGATCCAGCTCTCTATAGCCTTGAAGTCGAACCTCCTCAAACGAGAGACCCCGCCACAGCATTGGATCCTCGGCAACGCATGGCTGGGCAGGCAAAACTTCACAGAATGCTACTGAGCACTTTGAGTGAACGGGCATCTTGCAGCAACTTGGAGTGCTTCAGAGGACTGCTGGGGAGGCGGCTGCCTGAAGTGTTTTGCAATTTCTGAAACACGACAGCAATTACTGGCACAAAGTGGAGCAACCAGGCATCGTTAGCGCAAGATTAACCCAAAAAGGCTCCGCCGCACGGGTAAACGTGCGGGCTCCGAAGGTGCCTGTCACGGAGAAAATGACAACAGGTCACTAACTAAAGAGCAAGGCAACGAGATTCGTCCTACTTCTTGTCGAAAGGGAAAAGCAGTAAGGTCTGGAAGGAATTACTGTTCGGGGGCATCGAGCGGGTCTACGACAAGAGCCACTCCAGCACACGGCCATGCTGAGCACTGTGTATTACTCCTGGAAGCTGCTGTACGCGACATGAACATTGATTATTTTATGACGCTGTTTATGTCGTCGTTCACCGATCTCTTTCATGAAGGATGCCAGATGGAAGATGCCATCAGGTACGTCGGAGTGAAGGGAGGGGCCCTGGCCTATGGGTACTGAGCTGGACAGACATTGCTCCAGCTATGGCACTGCTTGTTGAGACTGACGTCGCTAAATAGTTCATAAAGCTCCTTCTTGCACCTTCATGCAGACGCCAGATGTGCGAGTGGTGCAGTTAGCAGTGCAGCAAAGCGGTGCTGCTTTGAGGCTTGCATGGCTGCCATCGGGAGCCCATGCTCAATCATGCTCTCTTGGATGCTGCAGATGCTTGTATTATGAATCCATCAAGCAGTTGCGAGGCAGCTATATACAGAGGATAGATTTGATTGTGGAGGGAATTACAGCATGCCTGTCTCATCAGGTCAAAGGCATCACCCCGCAGGATCCCCAGTCTTCACGCTCCTTGAACCTGTATTGAAGCAACAGAAGGCTGCTCTGCTGCCTTATTGCTGCTGCATCAAGTGCCCAGTGATGCTGATGTGTTGGACTGTATGGGCTTGCTGCTTGCACGTGGGATGGTTCCATGCTGGCGCTGCTCAAGTGAGCCTCTCTATGCCACCCTAAGGGACCCTGAGCTTTGCAGATCAACACACACTGCCTCAAATGCACACCTTGGGGCAAGTCGCACCTTGTGGTCCTCAGCTGACAGCAACAACGCTGTCAGCGTTGCTGTCAGGGGCAGCTGTTAGGCTGCAGACGGTTGGGGTTTGTAAGGAGTATGGAGTTTAACCTGTGCCTGGAGCTCACTGTAGGTATGGTGCCAAGACAGGTATCTTAGAGCCAAGTTCGTAACTATGTTTGTGTAGGTGTTTCAATTTCGGCTGAAATGGAGCCGTCTAGCAGTGTAACTTACACCATGATGGTTCTTGTCACACCCCACAGGATGCTATGCATGCAAATGCATCTTGTACTCGTTGTTGAGATTACAAAGCTCAATGTCAGCATTCCGAGAGAGGTTTCATAGACAATGCGCTGGTATCTCTTGCTCTGCAGGTTACCTGACAATGTATGTGTGGCATCACCACCAGGATGCGCTGCACCGCAGAAGAGACCAGCAGCAGAAACATTACCTGCAGTTGTTGTTGTAACAGCAGCTGGCAATGCATGCATTATTGTGGCAGCTGGTTCTGCAGGTGTACATAACAGCACACAATACAGCTGCTGTTGGCAGCTGAGTGCATCAGGACAAGGTGCAGTCAGTGGATTGGGCGATGTGGTGCCATCACATGGTTTAGCTGGGGACAAGCTGTGAAACAGCAGCGGTAGCAGAAGAGTATCTGAATGGTTTGAAGCAGTACTCCTGCAGTAGGGCTAGGTCAGGCTGTGGTGATGCATGAAATGCCAGGTATCTGCCGCAGATACTTGAGAACATTTGCTTGTGGCCTTGTACATTGCAAGCAGGCAAACAGGAAGCACTCCATCAAGGCTCCGCACAAAAGTTCAGCCGCCAGCTTGTGTGACACTGTGCGCACTGATCACTGATTCAAGCGCACTAGCCAGTATGATGCAATGTAATTGCTCTTACCATTCAGTCACGCCGCAAGTCGAACTCAAGTAGCTCATGTGACCTTGTGACACACATTGGCTTCGGTAGCTGTACCCTGTGATGCCATCACAACAATGATTGTTGTGGCTTCTGCACAGCAACAAGGATCGTGGGAGCTATATCATCAGTGCATGCATATGCCGCCAGGTGCAACGTTGTCACAAACCCATGTCCATGAGTTACCTTAGACCCAATATGAAAATATGATCTGACATATATGGCTTTGCTACCACACCAGAGATGCCACAGAGGCATGAGTTTGAAAATCAAATCTGCATCACGAGATGTATACGAAATGACACTCAGGAGGCTCCAATGAGCACAATCAGATGTACACGACTAATTTGCCTGTATCATGCATTATTGTTCACTATTTGGCAATCTGCTGAAAGCTGTAAACTTGCACTCACACTATGGATGCAGTGACAAAGACGCAGGAGGGCAGCAAAGCAGATTACATGCAACATGCAAATTATGCAGTGGCTTGTTGGCCGCTAACACTCAGAAGTGAACATGTCCACATCAGAGACAGAGGGTGATGTGTTCTGACACCCAGAAGGTCCTTCACATCACCAAGTACACACTCCTGATCATCTGCGTATCCACACAACACACTCGCGGTGAACAATTGCCACCGAAAATCAACACCGCTCTTATGCTGAATAGACAGCCACATACATGAGATTTCATCCAACAATGCCATTGTCACTATACACCCACATACACCGCAAGTACCTGCTGTCCAGACACAAGAAATTGTATTCTGCATGGTCGACCTATGACTCGTTGGACATGCAGTGCGCACTCAGTGAGATCAGCAGAGCGTGATTGACTTCACATACCACAGCAGCTAGCCACAGCAGCAAGATAGATGAACCCAAGCGCGCTGAAGACCATCAACAACAAATGTTACACATTGTACCAGGTGACAATCGTACACAATGCCATTGAACAAAGCACGCATCAGATACATCTGCATGCAGGACTGCATATCGATCAGAACACATCGTGGACGTGGATCACATCAATCACAATGTACCTGCTTTCCAGCAGGTCTGATGCTGTTTCAGTGCAGATCAGCTTCTTCGCATCAGTCGCCTTCCAGATAAGCATGCATATAGAACACTGTGGCACGCCTCATGCAGGTTCATATATGACACATCACATGCTTTCATAATGTCTTAGCGCTGTAGATCAGCTATTGCTGACAGTATGACAGATCAGCCATTATGACCATGTGGCGACTAGTAGTGAAATAGCTGACCAGTATCCATTGCGCAACACACACCTTGATTTGATGTCTTTTTACAATCATACATGCTCATAGACGTTATGCAGGCTGCTGTACATACATTGAGCTCATCACTGAAACATATAAACATCACCACCTCCACATGCTTTGCAGATGCTGGTTCTTTTGCAACATATTGGGCAGCCGATGGTTGCCAGATTCATTGTATCACGCTGGCCTAGCATAGTATTGCGACTAGCCTAAACTAGTAGCCTAAACTAGTAGCCTAAACTAGTAGCCTAAACTAGTAGCCTAAACTAGTACATGCAGACTGACAGATGCTGTATAAGTACAAGGGTTAGCTGACAAAAGCTCAATGCTGAATTATAGTCAGCAGCATCTCCAGATGCATTGCAGGTGCTGGTTGCTGTACACAACATTGAGCTGCAGCAGATGGCTGTCAAAGTCATCCAATCGTATTCTCTGGCCTAACATATTATTAAGAATCACAACACTTTGAACCTACATCAGCACAGGGCAAAGGCAGAAAGCACACTGACAGATGCTTTATCAGCTACCAGCCATGTGAGATAACCTATACTTCATCTGCAGTCACACTGCCCTGCATGCTACTGTCCACTACACAGAACTCAGCCTTCAATGCAGCCTTCAGCGTCTTCTTCTTGGAAGCAGCCACCCAGAGACCATCCCTCAGATTCCTCATCTTCTTTGACTGCCCCAGCCTTGCCTCGTGAATGATGTTGCAACCATCATCATCCCCTTCAATGTCTGATCCCTGATGGGCGTCTGCCTCAGGCTGTACTGCGAACAACTCTATAGCTGCACCAGGTCTTGAGTGCAGGTCCAGCATTCGAGAGCTGCTATACAGCGTTGCCAATGCGGCAGATGGGATGAGGGGGTGCATGCCTCCCTGCGAAACCATAGGCAGTAAGCCCAAGGCCTCCAGGTTATGGGAAAGCAACAGCAGTTGACGACAATGATAGCAACAGGGTGAAATGCCTTAGGTACCTACAGTTCCAGCTGGCAACAACTTCTGAGAGCAACTGTTCTGCATGATTCAGCGCTTTTCGCGAACTCACCAGCTTCCATGACTGGTCAGCTGCAGATGCCAACATGGCCTTGGCAGCTACAGCCTGGGCGATGCCTGCTGCTGCTTCTTGCATATGCATTCCAGGCACAGCCAGAAACTCCATGGCTCTGCCAATGGTGGACAGGCCGAACAGCGTGCGCGGGCTGTTGGACATGGCTGACGCAGCAGTTGGGGGCAGCAGTGATCGCCTAGCATCCTGCCGAAGTGACAGCAGCGAGGACTGAGCCACCCAGACTATTGTGATGCAAGGAGAAACCGTATGATCAGCTGCATAGTTCTACACATGTCCAACATACATGAATACATGTCAAGCAGACATGGAAGACAACAACAAAGCAGGACCAAAGCCATCTTATTGACCGTGGGCCAGAACGTGCGCCAGAAGCAACCAAGTGCAACATACCAGCTGCAGTGTTGCCTTTGACAGCAACTCCAGCAGAGCTTCAGAGCATGTAACTGACACATCTTCTGATGCCACCACTGCAATAGCAACTGCTGCTACTGCTTCTGCTGGTGCCGCTGCTGCCTGAACTGTGACAGACTCTGCTGCTGTTGCTGGTAGCACACACTCTGCTTCTTCTATGACATCCAGAACACCACCTGCAGACACTGCTACTGCTGTTGTTGTGACACTTGCTGCTGCTGCTGCTGAATCTGCATGGCCCATCTGAAGCTCAATTACCCCAGCATCCACGTCTGCTAAGCCTGATTTTGTCACATGTTGTGCATTCATATCATCTACTGCATTTGTCATGGCTGCTGCTGGTGATGCTGGGTCGGGCACAGAAGCTGCTGCAGGCGCTACGTTTGCATCAGACTCTACAGCTGCTACTGTTGCAGGCACAGCACAGTGCTCCAGTGGAGAAGGCACTGCGGCTATTGTTGCAGACACTGCAGTTGGACCAGGAACTGCTGCTGCTAGAGACTCTGAAGTTGAACTGGACACTGCAGCTGGACCAGCCACTGCTGCTGCTGCTGCTGCAAGCACTGCTGTTGAAGTGAGCACTGCAGTTGGACCAGCTACTGCTGCTTCTGCTGCTGCAGGCACTGTGGCTGCGCTACCAGTGCCACCGACAGCTGCATTCGCAACAGACTGCTCATTGCCTGCAGCAGAAGGAACCCCAGGAGCCCATCCCGTGAAGGCTCAGTGACGTCCACAAACATAGAGTCTAGAATAGCTGCTGGTGTGTTGTGATGAGATGAAGTGATAACATCAAGCACATGATGCTTGACCCTTGCATGTGGTTGACCGTGATGAGCTTTCACACAACAGTGCAACGAAACAGCCGCATATGCTTACAATACGAAAGATGAGACGTCCCAGCCAAACAAGACCAAAGTAGGTACTGCTGACAACCACATTGCCATGCAATCAATCCATCACAAATTGGGCTCACCTGTGGAAGTGCTCTCTGTGACTGATTCACTAGCAGCCAGACCTACTGCAGTGGTACGTCTCCAAACTCTGTTGGGCGTCACTGCTCCAACATGCCTTGGCTTCATCTCTGCTGCAACACAACAGCAATGCAGACATCGACGTAATAATATGTTGTGCATAAAACCCACCAGTTACTGATACAGCACAGTGTCTAAGAGTCAGAGCATACATCTGCTTATGTTGTATGGCAGCAACGAGTCATACTAAGCTAAAGCAAGCAAGCAGTTATCCATGCCAGCTATAGTCTCACCTGCAGAACTGTTTGCTTGGCCTGTGCCAGTACGCTGGAAAGAAACAAACAACTGCCAAAGAACCATCTGGCCAGAAGTGGACTGCAGCGACAAGCACTGTCCCCTGACAGCTGTTCTGGCTGCTGCTGCTGCACCAGGGTTGTGAAAGTTCACCCAGGCATGAGTGAAGACTCCGTTGCTGCCCTGACAATGCACGGAATCGAAGCCATCCATGCGCTTGTCTGCAAACAACTCACTCAGCCAGTTCTCCACACTTGCTGTTGTTACTGATGATCCCTGGTGAATGCAGTAGAATGGTCTACACTGCACCTTCAGTGTACTGCTCAGCCATGATGGGGGTGCTCCTGCAACAGTGGCAAACATGCAAGTTGGCAATGCTATGCCAGTCAACAGACAGCTTGCCGTGTGAGTAGGCCACATGCATGCTGCCAATGGTTGATGCCCAGGTTTTGGTCATGGCACAACACAAGCAGGCAACCGATCAGCGGCAAATTGCGGTCGGTAGCAGGCATGAAGCCCCGTCGGCGGAAACATCTTTGCTGACACGGCCAGTCCAAACAGAAGCTGCAGCATGCACCAGTCCCGATGGACAATGCTCACCAGTGGCAACACTGCTACCACCCTGTGGCTGGTTGTCTGAAACGTGCCTGCTGGGGTCTTTGATGTACAGTTGATACTTGGCAACCTGCCCATCAGCTGACGTGAAGGGCACATACTCCCCATTCAAAACAGTCAGTGCAGCTGCAGCAGCTTCTGGACAGCTGAACTCAACCTTGCTGTACAACACAGTTCCAAACGACTGATAGCATCGTGGAGTGATGAACCCCTGACGGCCCTCAAAGATGTCTGTCAGCCAGCTCTGCACTGTGTGCTTAGGTGCCGAAAGCAGAGGGCCTTCCACACCGTCTCGCACAGACAAGACCACCACATCATCTTCCCTCACATAGTTCCAGTGAACCTTGAGAATTGAAGACTCCAGCTTGCTGCTGCTGCTGGTGGTGGTTGCAGCACGCACACGTGGGGTAGTTGGGGGGCTAGAGTAACCGCTACCAGCTGCGAGTGGTGACCACTCCATATCACTCTGGTTGCTGCTGGTGTTAGCAGGCCGGACAGGGGGAGGAGCAGGGTGGCAGGGACCTGTACCAGCTAGAAGCGATGCCACACCTGGAGGGTAAGCTGTGTGGCTGCTCTGTGTTGCGAGACATGCATTGCCGGGGTTGAAGTGGCCCAAAGAAGGCTTGGTGTGAATGCTGGGCCTGCCAGCTGCAGGGGGAGGGCAGCGATATGGGAAAGTGTTGTGTGTAGACCAGCTGCTTTGAGCAGCATAGCTGCTAGAGCCATTGGCGCGAGGTGGGCTGTCATATTGAACCTCGACCTTGGGTGAGCAATAACCAGTTCCTGAGAGTGGAGAGGGGGTGCGTGCTGCAGCCCCCCCTAGCCGAGACTGAGGTTTGGTGTCAGCCCTACCCTGGTGATGGCCAGCATGATGTGCTGCGGGCCCAGCAGCGGCATGCTGCACACTGCTGCCTGCCCTACCACCAGGAGGTGAAGTGTAGCTGTTGGTTCCAGGATGTCCAGGGCTTTGCCAAACCCTCCCTGAGGCAGCAGTCTGAGGTGAGGCAGCCTCCTCAAGAAGGCGTACGTCACAATCAGGGTTGAAGGACTCCACCAGCTGGCAAAGCTCATGGTTATTCATCCCGAGTCTTTCATCAAGGATTCTTGGGGCAGTGTTGCCATGACACCAAACCCGGTGGCTCTGCAACAAGACATGCAGGCAGTAGCAGTATGGCAGATCAGTAAAGCATGTCATCAAACCGTATCATACACCATGCATTGCTGCAGTGAACTGCGCAAGCATAGTGCTGATGCACACCGATGGGCAGCATATGTAGGGATGTGGGCCTCAACATGTTGATAGACCGCTGATTGACACTGATGCAATCATATATACCACACAGATGTTTGTTTGTCTGCAATGCACAGTTGACAGTTGTGTGCTGCCATGATGTGTATTTGCTGCATGGTCCCAAGACAACAAGGAGAGCAGAGGCAGCTTAGGGCATCCAAGCAAACATGGCACTTTTACACAGCGCATAGCTTACCTGCAGACCACCTCGGGCGGCGTCAAACAGTGTCCTGTGGAAGTCCATATCACTGGACACTACAACCAAAACTCCTCTGTCTTGCTTGGCACGGTGTCTGGTCTGCTCGTCTATGAAGTCATCCATGATCTGCGTACGGACACCAACAGGCAAGCAATCATTGCCATTATGGCAGTGAGCAGACATTTCCATCTGACGCAATGTTGCCTTGATTATGTACATAATGTACACATGTGTTGCTCCAACAGGGAAGCTGACACGTACGGGTGCATGTACAAGCATGCACAACATGTTCATGAACCTCTTCAGTATCACGCTGTAGTGTGTATCAACGGTGTGCGGCACAGTGGCACATAACTGCAGTTGCTGTAGCGCTGCTGCTGCCCAGACTTACTTCCATGAGGGGAACATCTGTGCTGTCAAGTTTTTGACCACCGGGACCCAAGCAAACGAGAATACGATGTGTGGCGAACTGCCTAAGATCGTCACGGGTGATGCGGAGATGATTCTTGGAGGCGTCTGACAATGCCATCCAGACGAATCTTAGGTGGCGTTCGCCATGCTGATTGACGAAATGCCTCTTGACGTAACTGCGTTGGTTGAGATGCAGAAAGTCATACTTCGAAAGATGAGAATCGACGCTGCTTGACGCTACGCCATACAGGGTAGATTGCAGCACTCAGGTACAAATAGTTGCCAACTTCACTGGAATGTGATCCCCATGAGCTTTCTCATGTCGTTGAACACTTACTTTATCATGTCTATGGAGTCTATTTTTCTTGTGGCGCCGGTCTTCCTGTTGCGGATCACCAGATAACGGGGCAAGTTTTCCACATCGAATATTATTTGGACGTCTATTCGTTTGACAGCAGCCATCCTGCCGATGCCTGCTGTGAAGACAATTACGAAGTGATGCACGAGGTGTCTTGTCAGCACGAGCGTATGTCTTGTCCGCACCGGCGTAGTGAACGCAGGTTCGAACCAGAGTATTTCTCTTGTCACATGGTTGAGCTGCGCGTCCTGATTGCTACAGAATGAGTACAGACATGGTCTATCTGTAGCTGGCTGGCTCCTTATATAAGGTGAACAAAGCTTCACGGCCGTTCAAGCACGATTCGCGCGCACAGGGTTCAGGTCCCTGTAACTGTCATCTCTGCGGCATGCGACCCCCGGTACTCTGAATGTTTGATTGCAGCGCATGGCGTGGCAGGGCGACGTTGTAGCGATCACTGAAGCAAGAGGCCCGATGGACTAGTACTCCCCAACCTGACCGCTCGCTTTCGAGCCTCAGACTCACTTTGTCACTGCTTTTGCCACAGCTGACGGCATCTACAATGTATTTTACGTTGTACCCACTTTACCTAGTTCAACAGCTTCCAAGGCTTGGCTTCCTGAGGAACACTCGCACGTGATGGTGGACGAGCAGCAGCTGCAGCCCATTGCAGTCAGTGAGTGAGCATGGTGGATGTGCAGATGGACTGAGGAATATGGATCCTCGCACTTCGGTAAACACAGAAAACAAAGCAGTTTCTGGTCAGGGATGACCACGTGTGCCCGATGATGGCTTTCAGCAAGCCTGTGCCGCATGCAGCACATGAAGTCCCTCCTCTGCTGAACAGCAGTCGCCTCAAACACACACTGTACATGGCATGTATGATCACATACACGGTGTTAAATCCTGTTGGTTGGTTGGGGTGTAGAGATGCACCACTGCATCTGAAGGCTACACAAGCCAGCAGCAGTCTGGCTGCCGTCTAGTGTGGGTGTTGATGCCATCAGACTTTGGCAAAGTCAGCAGGTGCAGTGCACCATGTGACATGTGCACTGCACTGAAAAATTCACAGCATTCCAGGTCAGCAGTGTTGATACGAGTCAAGCCTGCGTGAGGTCTTCCGGAAGGTAGACTTTCTGGGCCCCCTGATGCTCCCAGCCTAGAACAACCCTTCTCTTTCTGGTGACGAGAGTGCAGCAACAGCAGTCGCCCCAGCCCTCTTATTTGGCCTGTTTCCAGCACATGCATATGCACCCATGCCAATATTGTACACAACACACAAGCGCACGAGCTGTTGCCACTGCTCCTTGTAGTGACTGTGTAGATCTCTTGCTGCATTGTTGCGACTGGCCCTGCTGCAAGCTTACTTATCCTTGCAACACATGGCAAGACAACTATGGCTGGCTTATCACGTAAGCCAGTTCGGGACAGTGTCCCGAACCTGCAAGCAAAAATATCGCTGTTTACAGAGCATTTAGCTGTTGAGCATGCCCGCTGCTGCTACTTGCCGCCGTCGCTGCTGCTTCGCACTGCCTCGGCGGATCATGATGATCTGATGTGTGCCAGTGGCTGCCAGCAGTGCTCATGACTAGCAGTACTACAACTCAGTTAGAAGACCACCTCCTGCCGCAGGAGGTGGCACCTCCCGTGTGACAAACTCATCATCATCATCATCATCATCATCATCATCATGAGTCAGACCAGGGCAGGGGTCGCATCTTCCGCTGGGGACTTTCGTCCAGATAGACGACCGGTGCTCGCAAGCTTCGTTTTGGAGCGGTATCTCAGGCCTGGAAAATCGTCCCGGTAGTCTAGAATCATGACAATGTGGTTGCTGGAGGTTTGAGTGGACCAGCACAATCATTTGAGTGCAGAAGGCTTCTGGGTGTTGTTGATCAACGTGCAGTACACGATTGTTGCACATGACAATGCCACTCAGGCTGTGGCAAGACACAGAGGAAGATAGCCGAGTACGCCTGAATGTCTGCCGGAACTCAATCTAAGCAAGTTGCGCAGAACAAGGAGCCCCCAGTGCTTGCCGGCCTGCGGTCATGCTACAAGTCTGGAAAGCTCATGATGAAGATACGCCCCACAAATCAAGGGTGATCAAAGGGCTACACCCGAATCACGTATCAACTCAAACACCTTTCTGCTATCACCGGCCTAGCTAGACATGTCAACTTGAGTGGACAAACCACAACTCATAGACTGATGTGTTTACGCTGAGGTTGGATGATGCATATAGCAGCAAGTGAAAGGGTACGGTGTCTTTTGTGTTGGCTGAAAACAGATTGGCTGACTAATCATTGCCTCTGTCACGTGCGTGGGTACACACAGTATCGGGGCACCATGACAGAGCAGCACAGGTATGCTCAATGGCTGGGGACATCTATGGATGTCACATTCACACTGGATTACTGCATATGCCGAGACAGAGTGGGAAGCATTGCTGCAGACACAACTCAAATGCTGAGCTAGAACAAAACCAAGTCGATCATGGCCTGGTCAAGCGGTGCACAAATTGCTGAGAGAACACTCTATAGACCCAATCACAAACCAGGAGACAAAGTGCCGTGCAGACACAGGGAATACATGTTCTTTTGCTTGCAACTGCACACAGCCAACATGGTATAAGCATCCTAAGCCCTCCACCTGATGCTCGATCTCTCAGACACCGGCAGGAAACAGGCACGCCGATTTTTGGACTAACAACAAGACCCACAACAGCAGACTGGGCTGACTTATGTCCTTCAGACATACAGCCAATCAATCAGAGCAACATGGCACTGCCATGTTTGCGCAACATCACTGACCATGCATAGCTTCACGACGTCTCACTGCTGCTGCCATGACAACGGCTGGAAGCAGCACTAACAGGGCAACCCCAAGGCACATACTCAGAGTGGGGTTAACCCTTAATGGTCAAGTTACCAGCTGCCACCAGGGATAATACAGTAGCCACAGTGGCAGCACAAATCTGTTGTGTGTGTAATCGGTTCACTGAATGAGGTGTAACCTACGGCTCTACCAACAGCAGCCTCGAAAGTTCAGCAAGCTCTTGGCAGTGTGTACAAGTGTACAGCAGAACAGGCCTCAGCGCAAAGTTGCATGAAGCACATATGGTGCTGTAGGAACTGCCGCAGTAGTACAAGTAGCTAGGGAAAAGAGCAGGAGAGTAGATGCATACATGGATCCATGGGCGCAGTGCCAGATGTGGGATGTTGGTGAGATCAGATAACACTGACATAAACATTGATCATTGAGTCAATCTCACTGTGTAGGCCAGTCAATAAACTTCCTAACCAGGCAGCATAGACATGCTGCGTAAATGCGCTTAAAATGGCAGATAAGACAGTGACCACGAAACACTCTGAAGAACTACTGCAGGATGTACAAGCTATCAACAGAGACCGGATGAAGTCGATCACGGACCGATACTGAGAGACACACAATATACTGATGAAGTATTGGGGCGAAGCTCAAAAATGTAACCGCTGAAACTCGGGGGCATCAGCCCCAATATATGGTTGCAACAACCATCAATGAAACCACAGACATTGCTAAACAACAAACGATCTGTTCTACTAGGCCCTCCACCTGATGTTGGATCTCTCAGACACCACAGGAACTGTCTCCTTAGCCCCCAGAGCCCTGGCATCATTCGTGAAAGCCACCACAACAGACCGGTCACCAGCAGAGCCCCTAGCTGCAGCAGGTACCGCAACTGAACATGTGCCCGCCTTCCTTGTGACACAAGACACTGTCCTTGTAGTCGCCTCCTTCCGTCTGCGGTTGGTGGAGATCTGAACAAACACAGTTGCACCTGGAACAGGTAGACCTTGGCGGTTGAGTGCTGCAGTCACCCTAACCACCCGGCCTGCTTGTGCAGTAGCAGGAGCCTTGATCACCAGCAGGTCCACACCTTGGCGCTGTAGTGCAGCCATAGTAGCGCTAACACCTACACTGCTAACTGAAGCAAGGCTAGCTGCTGCTGTAAGTTCACTCGTAGCTGCCATCACCAAGCCGGTTTGTGCTGAGCTTGTTGTAGCACCAGGCTTACAGGCCCACCACCACTCTCCGTCTCTCACACATGCGTGCCCAGACACACAGCAGTGATTCTGCCACGGCGCATCAGTGCAGCTTCCTGCAGCTGCAGGGCAGTTGCTAGCCCTTCCACCGCACTGACCCCATGCCTGTACTGCGTTGCCGCAGGTTGGCGCAGGAGTTGGTGGCGGTGGCGTAGGTGATGGCACGCACATCCACCACCAAGGATTGTCCTTCTTGCAGTAGTACCCTGATTGACAGCAGTAGCCGGGCCATGTGGCGTCTGTGCAGGACAGTCCTGCAGGGCAGTTTGTTGCTGATTGCCCTCCACACTGGGTCCAGGGTGCCACAGTAGTAGTACAGGTACCGGGTGGGGGAGGTGTGACCGGTGATGGTGATGGTACAGCAGGTGGTGAGGGGGTGACTGGTGATGGGCTTGGTGTGACTGGTGATGGTGGTGGGGGGCTTGGTGATGGTACTGCTGGTGGAGGGCTAGCAGGAGGTGATGGTGGTGGGGGGCTAGGGGGGTCGGTGTCAGGGACACCAGGACCTGGTTGCAGCAGACAACACAATGTCACAACGAGTACAGCAGAAGGAGGGACACCTGTTGTAAGTCAGACAAAACCACAGCAGAAACGGTGAGCTGCTCATGTTGCTGGTGTCATGTGGGGTTCACCATGCTTACTGACCTGCTCCACAGACAGCCAGGTCTCCAGATGCCAAGAAATGAGCCAGTCCTGCAGCTGCCCCTGTGAACCCAGCATTGTAGTCTAGAGCCACCTCACTCTGCTTGTAGTCATTACGAATATCTGGATAAAAGTCATTCTGATCGGGGCCACCTACTAGACCACCATACAAGGTGACTGGGGAGGGAGGGCCGTTGATGAAGTTGCTGGAGTCACAACAGGGCTTAGGTCCACCAACTGCAGATAGGATAGAGCACAGGTACAGAAGCAGTGAGTGTGTGCATGAATATGGTGTGTTGGCATATGCTGTGTCCTCTGTGTAGCATCTGCATAACCTCACAGGCTGTTGTATGCAGCAGGACGTGGCTTCAAAGATGCCAGCTGAAAGGTGTTAGTTATACAGCAAGAACAAACAACTTACTTGTCTCTCCCACACAGCATGTTCCACCGTTCTGCAGTGTGCAGGGCTCAGTGTATATGGCTGGACATGCTGCCTGCCTGTGATGAGGGTTCTTGGGATAGTTGGGGCCATACCCAATTACATAGCTACGTGTGCTACCACTGCTACCAAGAGTGTAGCGCATCTGCCTGCAATTATACACCATGCAGCAATCTTGACTCACACCAAAGTCACACCACTCACAGCCGACATGGCACTCCCTGAAACCTCACTGTGTGCAAACTCCATCACTTGTACAGACCCTGTGACGGTCACTGTAAGAATGCTGCATGCGCCCCCTCCATGTCAGATCAAGGTAGGGGCATTGTCAAAATCAGCATGTTCATGAACTTCTGACAGGTATGACCAGCCATGTGCCACAGTATGCTGACAGCTGATCTGCCACACACACCACCCACCACCATTACCACCATCATGGCATGTGACCTACAACTACTATGAACTGACCTTCTGGCCCAGCACATGTTCTGCTGTTTGACAGTACCACTTGACCCATGCTTGCCCAGGATAGAAGCCAGGAAAACGGCGTTGTTGGTGTTACGCAGTGTGCCCCACTCGCTGTACCAGGCCACACCCTTCTGAGTGTAGCAAACAGTACTGTAGGGGGCAGCTGGACACCTGGAGTTGGTGTTCTGCAAGCACATGCACACAACAGTGAACCCTGAACTTCATATCTGAAACAGTCTAGTCAAGTAACCAACCGTTGCTTACAAGGAATGGTAGCTACCATGCATCCCGTTTCAGAACCATGCTTTCTTACCTGCCACCTGCCCATCACAAAGGTCTCTAACCAGTTCCTAGCGCTAGGTGACACTCCTGTGTTCAGTGTAGCCAACACAGCAGCAGCTCCAGGCAGAGTGCTGTCCCAGTCATAGCCAAAGCTTGAGCCCAGGCTTGATGAGCTGGCT
>JARWLF010000464.1:0-15981 GCA_029853055.1 Scenedesmus sp. KT-U
GCTGCATCGAAGCACCCATGTGGTAATGTCGTCATAGCATACCCAATATACTGCCTTGGCTTCTTTTCGTGTTGCGCAAAGCAGTACCGAATGATGCAGCAGGCAGAATGGATTGTGCAGCTACACTGTATTGCTAGCATGACAAATCATATACGATCCAGTCATTGCTGCTGCCTGCTACTGGTTTAGACCGCTCGCGGGTGGCTGAATGATGCCATCTTTGGCGCATTTTGCAAAATAGTTGTGTTTGCTGTGACAGTTGCTGCTGAGAACTGATGGTGATCTGGTAGCGATGGGTGTGATGACACGCCTTCAATGCACACTGCAAGTGCGAATCAAGCTCATTCATGCACAATCAACATGCTTCAGCTTGTATTTGCGTAACTATGTACTGCTGCTGCAGATTCCCAGACTGGTTTCCCAACAGTTTCACAAATCATATTTTTGTGCACTGCTTTGTGATGCTTTTGTGACCTTTGAGGGCCTTGTGAAGGCTTTGGGATTGCAATGTGAATTTTGTGGGGGTCACAGTGATGAACAACATATTCGCATGTCAAGTGCGTAGGTCAGGTTGAATATAGCCAATAACCATGTGTTCTGTGAGGTGTCTCTGTGTCAATTGTGGCAGGCTGGGCTGGTAACGTCAAGCTGATAAGAGCTAGCTCTGTCAGTGCCGTACTCGCATGCCGGGCTGACCGCACTGCGGGACGTTGGCCGTGCCGCATGTACATTCTTCAGCTGTTTTTCAGCTTCACATTCACGTATGCAGTTTTGGGACTATTGTGAGGGTGACCATGCTACCAGGTCCAACTTGTTAAAGTTTGCGTCAGGTTAGCAATACCTATCGTAGGCTGTGACATTGTAGGCCCCGACACTGCATTTTATCCGGGCTGGCAAAGTGCAGCAAGCAACCAGAAAGTTCCTTTGGCGGTAGCATTGCGCATGCAAGCTCGATGAGCGAAGGGTATCGTACTGCCAAAGGTCACGGGCTATTTGCTGACAAAAGCACACGTCAGCTGTGCCGTAACAATAGTTAAACAGATTGCTTGGTGCTTTGCTTGCAACGAGTAGCTAGTGGCCGCGGTATATAGCGCTCAGCCCTGTCTCGTCCTGCACAATTGTGCTGGCAAGTATTGCGACATGGGACAGTGCACGTGCTTGCTCTCGGACCTCCCAGCTGATGAAGTTGGGGTAAGTGGAAGTAATCCATTTGATAACTTGCATAGCCTACAGCGTCGTGCGTTTCAACCCAGCACTGCTGGCTTCACTCGCAGCATGGCAGCTGCAGGCTGCAGCTTAACCTTGCACTATCTCAGATAGTTCAACAGCATCATGCTTGCAGGCATCAGTGACATGAGAGGCCATGTAGCAGTATGCTAGAAGTCGATAACTTTTCTTACTGCACTACAACTTTGCTATAGCGACCAAAGGCATGATTCAAGCAGCTGCAGGGTCCAATGCACATCTGAGTCAAACATGGACCAATTCATCCTGTGTAAGCCCTGTATATGTACACAGGCTTTGCTCAAACATGTGTCCTGCCAAGACTACGCCAATCTGCGCTTAGTTAGCAAGAAGGTGGGAGCACAGTTCACACTTTGTGCTCCACATATCAACTTACGTCTACATGACAACAGCAGTACAGAGCAGTTGATACAGTGGCAGCAGGCCACATCTCGCTTACAGCATGTCAGCTCCGTACACATACCCATCAGTGGGAGACTGAGAGCAGATATCTTTAGACTGGCTATGCAGCTTCTGGCGCAGCGTGAAAGTATTACAAGCTTGTCTCTGCTGGCTATTGATGAGGGATACAGTAGCAGAAAAAGTGCAAGCATACCAACTCTACAACCTGTCAAGCTAATCATCGCCCGCCTCACAAATCTGATCATCGAAGGCATAACAATCAAAGACATGCCCAATGACTTGAAAGAGATAGCGTCATCTGCTGCAGCAGGTGGCTGGCCACTAAAGGTTTTGGTCCTCGATGCTGGTTGGAACTATGGTGGTTACAGCAGGCAGGTCCACTACACAAGCCTTTGTTCTGGCTTACAGCACCTTGCAAATGCTTTTCCAAACCTCAAGGAGCTCAGCATCAGCATACCCCGACCAAAGCTGGCGCCTTGCCCAGTGTCTAGTACAGCGTCAGAGACAGCAGATTCTCAAGAGGAGACATACACTGTGGGTAGCCAGAGTGAAGCGACCAGCACAGAACAAGGCCATGTCAGCAGTTATATCATCAGTGGCACTGCTGCTGATGCCCTTCAGAGTGTGATTCAGGATATAGCTGATATGGGTATTGACAGAAGCAGCGACCATATCACAGATAGTGGTGACAACGGCAAGAATGACGATGACACTGATATTGGTGATGATGATCCTGATAGATCTCTTCGATTCAGCCCCACTGGAGAGATGCAGAGGGCGAAGACAGTAATAATCATAGCTTTGACCAATGCAGTGGCAAATCTCAGAAGTTTGAAGTCTTTGTCAGTGACCAGTGTGCCTGATATCTGGCGGCCTAAGCCTTTGGACAGACCAGACAATCCGGCGCATCAGCCGGCATGGGTTTCAGCGGAAGGTGATGTGCCATTCCTTAGAACCCTTGATGACTTTGCTTGCTGGTTGATGCAGCAATGTGCCAGCTTGGACAACCTGCACTTGAACCTTGAGTGGTTCAAAGGTAGCAGCATGTCTTGGAGGCGCAGACAACAGCAACTGGACCCTGTCACAGCGACAACAGCAGCAGTGTGGGCCAAGAGTGCTTGGTTGGTGGTCGCTCAGCAATGCCAACAGCAGAGTTGCAGGATATTACTGCCTCTCTGTATTGCAGCACATTACGTACACCATATGGAGCAGAGATTCCTGAAGCCCTATCTGGCAGCATTGAACCATACAACAGAAAGCTTGACACTGACATGCTGATGTCATATTTCTCCAGCTGTCTGTCATGGTACAGCGCCCGACAAGCTTCGGTGATGATGCACAGCATTACAGTCTGTCGGTTGGACTTGTACTCAAAGCAAGGTATTGAGGTTGGGGCACTAGCAGCTGTCCTGGATGAGCTGAGGTCCCTGAAACACCTTGAGGTAAGTAACAGGAAGCCTTGTTTGCATCCAGGTTGATTGGCCACTCTGATGAGGGCTCGTGAGCTGCAAGTTCCAGCTTCTTGAATGGAAGCTGCTTCGTACAGAGTCAGTGTCAAGCATGAAAATGACAATCATCCCAGACGGTCTGTGGGTGCTTGACCAAGGACTTCCTAGCGCAATTCTTCACGCTGCTGTAGCTGACAATCTCAACTAGTTGCTTCCTCAAATTCAGTGATGGATCATTCAGGCTGAATGTTTGTTGTCCTGACAATGCCATTGGCAAGGTTTGAAGCGCTTGCTTGACAACAACTTTTGGTGGTATGTGATACAGGTGGACCTGAGCGATTTTTTCGAAGATGGTTTGTCAGCAGTTGCGAAAGCTGCAAAAGCAGTTATTGATGCCGCAAGCACCAGGCATGAGTTGCTATCCCTCGAGTTGTTCGCAGACAATGCTCTGGCGGTGAATTTTCAGGATGCAGTTTTGCCAGCATTACACCTCTATCCACGCATGCAGAACCTGAAGCAGCTTGGTATCATTGGAGTATTCCCACCCATGTATCAGGACTCATTTTTTCACCAATTCGCTGCACTTGAAGAGCTGACCATAGGAGACGCCGGGGCATGTGAGTATCATACTTTCAAAGTGGAAAGTCTGCCTTGCACCTTGAAAGTGTTTAACGGCATGGGGCTTAGTATCACAAGTGGCACACCACAATATCCAAAGCCAGGCCAACGCCCGCGGCTTTTCAGTCTGGATTAGTGCAAGTGTGAACTAAAAAGCCCCAGTCTCTTGGCAAGCACAGAGCTACAGCAACTTGCTCTGAAAAATTGCAGCTGGTCCGGTGGGTGGACAGCAGCAGCAGAAGCATGGCCAGCAGTGAGACAGTTAGATTGGGGATACAAGAGTAAGCACTGCAACCGTCTAAGAGGTGCCAGCAGTCTTGTCCATGTCAATGCTGCTAGAGCACTTTGCATCATGCTTTCAGCATTAGCCGATCTGAGATCAGTCACAGTCTGTGACCTCCCCTGCAGCGTTGTATGCGTTACACTGCTACAGCCCATGATGCAGCACTTGAGGAAGTTGCAGTTCATTGACTTTGACTTTGTTAGCAGCGAGTGGCACCCCGAATCAGCACCCCACAGGGAAGTACAGGCATGGTTGCAACGCGAACTACCTTGGGCAGAGGTGCACATCAGTGATGATGTTGCTGAGTGGAAACATGTGAGGTACCTGCAACATCAGTTGGTGTGATTTTCTTCACAATTGGGACAGCATATCGTCCCCCCCACCCTTGCCCGCCTTGAGGCTGATTGTTGCTTTTGGCCTGGCATCATCCCAAGCCTGGTTGAGTGATTCCATCACTACTGCCTCATCATAACATAGATTGACTTGCAACTTGCCGCAGCTACGACCTGAGCAGTCTCTGAGCGCTCCGGGTCTCATTCGCTCATTTGGCTGTGATTCATGAGATCTGATTCACACGACCAGAACTTCAATGTGAGCAGATCAGTCTTCTGCACCTTGGTAACTTGGCAAGGCGGTTAGATTACATGTCAATGCTAGAAATGTCATGTTGGGCGTTGATGATGAGCTTATGATGTGACTGCCCACAGATATTGCCACGTTCAATCACAGGGCCAGTGTTGCTGTGGTTGCCATTGTTTGCAGCATACAGCAAAGTGGTTTGGAGGCATCCGGCTTTTTGTGCGTATGCTGACGGGGTTGCAATCTTTGCTCAGAAGTGACCAGATATGTTGTGAAGTGTGTATGGCCTTAACCGTTGAGAAATGATTTTCGCCAAATCAGATTTAATAGGTATCATCCTGGACGTACACTACACCCAATGCATCACCAAGCTGCTGTTTGCGGCAATTGATCCAGCCACAATAATAGCCCATCTATGTAGATGACAATAATAGTCAAGTTGTTGCCAGAGCCACAAGATTACAGCCAATGAGGGCATCTATGTCCTTACAGTTTCCACAAGCAAGATCCCAGGCAGTGTGGCCTTGATCATTTCATGATAGCTACAATGGCATGATATGCCACACATACCAGCACAAAGCCACACATACCAGCACAAAGCCGCATTAACACTGATTTGAAATCATATGTGCACCTGCGCCCAAGGTACTGAGCGTTGCAGCCACTGCTGTACCACTGCGCTGCCCTGAAGATCGGCCTGATGCTGGCTGCTGCTACCCTTGATGTCAATGTATTGCAGTTTTTTCAGATCATGCACCAAAGGCTGCAGAAGCTCCACAGTAACTTCACAAAGCAGGCCATGTACTGCCACTGATCTCAGGTGTGCAAAACCTGACAGCATTATACAAAGTGCCTTAGCAGCATTGGTCTGGATGCGGACACTGTCTTCTGTGTTGCCATACTTGCTCTTGTAGCTCCACTTCAACTTTCTGACTGCTGGCCATGCTGTTGCTGCTGCCGTCCAATCCCCTGACCAGCAGCAATCATACAAAGCTAGTTCTTGTAATTGCTTGCTTGCCAGATGATCAGGGCTCTTCAGCTCACAATTGTTCAACTCCAGTCTGCATAATTGGGGATATGTTTTGCTTCTGGATTTGAGGTCTTATCAAATGTTATCCTGAGCCTACTGCCTTTCAAGACCTTTAGAGTGGCGGGCAGGCTGTCAACTGATAGATCATACAGTTGTCCGGGTCTGCTGACGCCAACTGCTAGCTCCTCAAGTGCAGTGAAGTGCTCAAGGAACGAATCGTCGTACTGTGGTAGGAATGCACCACAGATCTCCAGCTTCTTCAGATTCTGATGCAACATCGGAAATAACCACCATGAATCATACCAATCATCATGTATGTCTGGGAGCACCACATCCACATGAGGATGCCAGCCCAGTGAGTTCCTAGCATCCAGCTTCAGGGACAGCAACCCTTGCACTTTGTTTGCTGCTAGACGACTGCCCTTGCACCCTCTTCAACTGCCGACACGCCGTCCGTGTGAAGCTCGCTGAGATCCACCTGCATGCACACATGCAATATGGAAACGTCATCAAAGGATGGTCTTAGTAAGCATGACTCCTGCAAAGCATTGTCACATCCTATGACAACATCGAGCTGAACAGTTGGCTCATGTTTTACCCGCACCACCCAGTGTTTGTGCTATCAACAAATCAAATCCTGCAACGGTGTGTGCTGCAAACTGTTCAACAGCCTATACGGGATCACCAACAACCAGATGGACAAGCCAGATGACAGACCTCTATAAAACATCACATGCATGATGCTGTAGCAATACTATGTAGTACAACTTGTTGTGTGCTTAGTAAGCTCATCTCACACTATCAAGAAGGTCAAATCTGCGTGGAACACATGCCAGCCTTTGAGGCTCTTTAGAATCCAAGAAACATGGCATTAAGCGGATCACAACTTACCTCCAGGTGCTTCAGGCACTTCAGCTCTTTCAGCAGGTCTGTCAGGGCCTGTTTGTCAATCCCATGTTTGGAGTAAAGCTCCAGGTGGCAGCTGCTGATGTGTTGCAGCACAAACAAAGTTGGGCGAGAGCTGTACTTGGACAAGAAACTAGCAAAGTATGACATCAACTTCTGAACATCAAGCTTGACGATATCAGACTCCGTGCCGCCAGCCTCCACATCATGAGTGTACGCTCCATGTGGTGTGCGCAGAGCATTGCAGCACAGTGAGGCTGTCACTTCCTGCAGATCTGTTGGGTACTGCAATGATGTGGTGCTGCCTGGCAAGCAGCCACCAACAGCAGTGCTGCTGCTTTGGCACGGCGCTTGAAGCAACCGCTTGTGCTGCCAAGACATACCACACCCCCCTGCAGTGCTGATTTGCAGCTGTCCTAGGCTCTCACAGTGCTGCATCAGCCAGCAGCCAAAGTCATCAAGTGACCGAAGGATTGATGCATTGCCTGCTGCTGTGAAGGCTCGTGATGGCCCAGCTGTGTCAGTACAGCTTGTGTCTGTAGCTGGTCCCATCGCTGCTGAGACCCATGCTGGCTGATGTAAGGGATTGCCTGGTCTACCTAATGGCTTGGGTTTCCAGATATCAGGCGCCTTGGACACTGACAATGACTTCAAGCTTCCGAGCATCAACACTGCATTGACCAATGCTGTGACAGTTTCTGTCTCTGCCCTTTGAACTCCTCGTGTAGGGAACAGCTCCGAGCTTGAGTCAAGCAACTCCCAGGGATCCTCATCATACTCATCTGTGTCATCATCACTGCCACCATTGTCATCATGTTGTTCACTGTCATCTGTAATATGTTTGCTGCTGGTGTCAACACCCATATCAGCTATGCCCTGAACTGTATCCTCAAGACCATCAGCAGCAGATGTGGCACTGCTGCTAGCACTGCTGCCACCACCCTGAGCTGTGTTATCCTCTTCACTCTGGCTACCTAGGCTGTAGGAGTCCTCAGGAGAACCTGCTGTCTCTGACGCTGTACTAGAATCTGGGCATGACACCAGCTTTGGTTGAGGTATGCTGATGCTGAGCTCCTTGAGGTTTGGGATGCCTTTGCAATGTGCTGCAAGCCAGAACAAAGGCTTGTGTAGTGGATCTGCCTGCTGTAACCACCATAGTTCCAACCAGCATGAAGCACCAAGACTCTGAGTGGCCAGCTATCAGCTGCAGCTGACGCCGCCATGTCTTGCAAATCGCTGGGCATGTTCTTGACTGTTATGCCTTTGATGATCAGAATCATGAGTCGGGCAATGACCAGCTTGACAGGTTGTAGCGTAGGTATGCTTGCACTCTTTCTGCTGCTGTGACCTTCATCATTTGCCAACAGAGACAAGCTTGTGACACTTTCACGCTGCGCCAGAAGCTGCATAGCCAGTTTGAAGATATCTGCCCTAAGTCTCCCACTGATGAGTATGCGTATGGAGCTGACATGCTGTAAGCGAGATGTGGCCTGCTGCCACTGTATCAACTGCTCTGTACTGCTGTTGTCATGTAGACGTAAGTTGATGTGTGCCGCACGTCGCCTAGATACTTCTGCCACCATTTTGCTGACTAGGCGCAAATTGACATAGTCTTGGCAGGACACATGCTTCAACAAAGCCTGTGCACATGCACCAGGAATGACCAGAACATGATAGAGTGATTAGAGGCAGCTGCATGTGTAAGCCCATAGGCTGTTGGTCAGATAGCGATGTGTCTTTTTTATGCAAACTTCTTGAGGTAAACTATTGTCTGTTGCGTGGATGATGCGTTTCAAGATGAGGATAAGGTTTTTCTGCGAAGTTGAGCTCAGCTGCAGCCTGCCATGCTGTCAGTGGGGCCAATCTCAGCGAACCATGCACATGAGACAGCAGAACATGCAGGTGACGAGAACTTCTGTAGTTGCATGATTCACCTCAATTGCATCATCCGGGAGGTCTGGGAGCGAGCACTGTGCCATGTCGCGACAATTACCAAGGACGAGGAGTGCTGAGCTTTTTCCAATCGCAGACCTCAGACCTTGTCCAGCTTTGTGTATATGTTGCCACCGCTACACACATTCAGTAGTACGTTAGCGTGCTTCGTCCAAAAGGGGCCCATACCCTTTGACAATAGCTTCCGGGCAGTACGCTACGTACTGCCCTGACAGTTTCGTACGTACATGACACCTATGTGCACAATGTGTCTGCATCTGCTGATACAGTATTTGGTACAATACTAAGTGCGTACTTCGTAATGGCATAGTACCAGTGCACCAACCTTGATCTACTCGGCGCTGACTGGCAGTGCCACAGATCTCATCCACACTCCCAATATGTTGCAGCGACGCAGATCGTGACTTGGTATGCTCAGGGTTTTCAGTCTGTGTGCGCTGTTGCTACTTGTCAACAGCGACAAGCTTTTGCAGTTCGAGGTGAGAGCCAACAAGCCATTATGTAATGGCGATCAGTAATGGATTCCAGGGGACATGAAGGTCACTCTGTTGCTGCGTCGTCTCCAAGTAAACAGATCCTCATGTGAGACTGGATAATGAAATGCTATGAGAATCAGAAGTTTTCCTTCACAGCAGTAGAGCAGTCACTTGACGCACATGCGACTAAATGGGCTACTTGGTCACAGGGTGCAATCGGCTAACAGGAGCAACATGGCACTGTTTGCTTGCTGCCCTCATGTCTTTTGCACTGTCGCAGCATGCACACTGGTTGGCTGATTAACTTGAGTCTTGAAGACACAGGCAACAGATGCCGTCGGCGTAGGCCTGCTGCAATGCCTGGTCTGGCAATGAACAACACACAAAACATGTAGGGTAAGCTGAGCCTCTTAGGGGCTCACCCAACAATGGGCCCACTGGCCAGAAATGACCACCATGGCTGCTATCCCATAAAGTACAGGCATCTTCGGCAGCATGAATCACCACCAACTGTCATGCTGACAACATCCGCTTCAAACAACTATACCACAGACTCGCACCGTGCGGAGGCTCCACCTGGCAGTGTTTGAGTGAAGGGTCAAGCTGAATCAAAACAGGGAGAGCATCACAATCAACCCATAGAACAAATATATCATGCAACTGGTTATAAGCTGATTAGCTCTGTCCAAAGACACAGACTCATCAGACAACTGCCAGTGCACATGCACAAGTTGACACATTTCCTTTCACAACAGTTAGGGAAACTAGACCAGCAGCATGACCACGTGACCTCTAAGTGGGCTGTATGTGGTAGCACGACAGATAAAAATGTTTTGTTGTCAATGTTGGCCTTTATTTATTTCCCCAGTAGCTGACAAGTGTCAAGTGCTGTGAGCCTTACGCAAGCCTTGGAGGCAGCAAAGCATCTATGACAAGCAAGTAATGAGCTGCTGGTACCGGTGCCCAGAACATTCATCATTTGACATGTTTCATCTATGTACACATGACATTCAAGTGCTTCCAAACCCGAAACCTCTGTCTGTTGCACTCAATCTGTGCGAACAGAGATGAGCGTCGCAGGAGCCAAGCGCTGCACTGCCAGGCCGGCCCTATAACACTGAGAGTACTCACAAGAAGCTTGCCTTCACAGACCTGGGCAGCTTCACCAGGTCGGATGTATGCCTTGTGGGTCAGAGACAATGATGGTCATCTTATAAAGATCTTATCAAGAAGCTGCTGATCACCAGCTTCTTGTTAAGATCTTTATAAGATGACCATCAGTGTCTCATGGTGACCTTATTGATCAGCAGCTTCTCCAACATGGGTTGTAGCAGGGATTGTAGCCTACAACCCTTGAAGGGTTGTAGCAGGGATTGTAGCAGGGATTGTAGCAAGGGTTGTAGCAGGGGTTGTAGCAGGGGTTGTAGCAGGGGTTGTAGCAGGGGGGTGGGCTTGTGTTCACTGGCTGGGCAGGGCTTGCCCTAACACTCTGAGGGGTGTGAGTAAAGGATGTTATGAATAACGGCTTGGTCCCTGATGTACTGCTTCCTGCTGCAGTTGAACCTGTTGAGCTGCTAATAGCTGATTGTGTTCCTGAAGAATCTGAGAGTGCTGAGAGGGGGCGGGGCACTCTTGCTTTGACATATGCTGTAGACTTTGGGGTTGCTGGTAGTTGCAGATGGTTTGAAGATCCAGACACCTTCGGTGACATGGCAAGTGCCTGCAAGCAAGCAAGTTCTGGTCTGGCATCTACTAGATAATGGTGTTGTTCATTTGAATTGCCTGGCACTACACCCTGCGCAGTTTGATTGCAGACAAATCCATGGCCCACGCTGGCAGTATATTGTGCCGCACAATAGCGTAAGATAGTTGCCTCTACAAACAGACTGCGACGGGCTGATAATTCACACCATATGTCAACAAGACAAGAACAGCAACACCTATGTTTTCACCATGATTGCAGGCTTTGCGGCCACCATGCAGGATGCTGAGTCAGCAGTGTACATGTAGTCAGACTGGCAAGATCTGCGTCTGCCGTGTTTCTGTGTATGGCATCCATACCTTGTAAGCTTGGCTAGCTGTTGGTCGGGATGCTGGATTGTGGGACAAACACTGGCGAACCAAGTTCTTGAGATTCTCAGGCAGATTCTGAGGGATTGCTGGGTGTTGCCGGCGAGCACAGATCTGCAAAGGTCCAATGAACTTCATGATGAGAGCCTTGAATCCAGATACAGATCAGCAGGTGAATCAAAGCAACATTAGCAAACTGCGGCATTTGCAATGTGCTGTCATTGGATAACGATCGACTATCCTGCTCACATATGTCGTCGTGCCCTCATGTTGATTGTGGGTGATCACACAAGGCCAGACTACACATAATTCTGGTAATGCTCCCCAGAGTATCGGTGGTGACATGAGGAGGTTGCTGGAAAGACTGGGCTGGCTGACGTGATGGCTGAAACACATCACAATACATAAACGACACACTGTTCGCTCTGAAAGCTGCAAACATACCCTCTGCACAATCTGCACCATATTGAGGCCCTTGAATGGGATGCTGCCGCTCGCCATGTGTATCACAGTACAAGCCCAGGACCACATGTCAGTGGCAGCAGTGATATGGTCTGGGTTGTCAATGAGCTCAGGCGACCTGTACAACAAGCAAATGACAAGGGCAGCGGTGAAGTACAGCTTGGCAACATATTGCCATATGATACTTGAGACTTTACATCGCTTACACAACACTTGTGCTTGCTTGATGTTTGCTAGGAGACAAGGAAGGCTTGCTCTGCAGTTATGGCTATACAACTGGCCCAGTGTCCTGAGGACACTGTTTATGGTCACCATACAGCTTGGAGTTGTCACACAGTTTACTGCCGTAACAACTCAACAGCCAAGAGCCACACGAGGGCTTGCTCTGCCGCGTGCAAAGTGCTGTGCAAGCTGTGATCAGATGCTGAGCCACACCTCTCTCCTTTACAAGCAGTCCAGCAATGGAACCAACCACATAGGCACATGTTTGTCGATATCTACTTTGTACGCGGTATATATTGCTGGTATTCATTCCTGTTTTCCCCTGTTGAAAATGGCTTAATATCACACGTCTTGCAAAGTCAAGCTTCAATGCTAAGTGTGTCAGCAACTTACATATAGTTGGGGGTCCCTTGAATAGTTGCTGTCCTGTAATGACTGAGACTGTCGTTTACAACTCGGCTCAGACCAAAGTCAGCAATGAACAGCTCATCCTGTTGCACATCTAACAGGAGGTTGTGTGGCTTGAGGTCCACCAGAATGATGCTGGCACCCATGCTGCGCGAGGTATGAAGCTCAACAAGACCCTGCAGTATCTGCTCACTGTAGCGCAGCACCTTATGCATTGGCAGTGTACCTGTATGTACAAGATGAAGTTCTCTCAGTGCCAGACAAATGCATTTGATGGTGTTGTACAACAAATACAGGACAACAATTTCATACGCATCTGCACCACAAGCAGGAACAAGTTATCACCACTGTGCCAAACAACACAACCGCCCATATACGGATATGACAATCCTACAACGCATGCCATGCTCGGAGCAGAGCACTGACTATTGACCAAGACCGGCCTGTCCGATTGTCATTGTACCGCTTCAGCTGGGACTGTAGACAGTCTGAGTTAGACAGGCGGGTACACAGATGCACTGATCATCAAAAAACTACAATGCAAAAAACTACTGTACCTTGGATGGTATCATTTGCAGCTATCACTTGTGCCAGGCTCTGGTCATACTTCTTCATCACGAGGCAGAACTTGTTATCTTTGATGGTGATACCATAACAGCGGCAGGTGCGTAGACATGCGCTTGAGACCTTGAGAACTGCAGCAACTTGTCTCTGCAGGGACTTGCAGACACTGGAAGATGCGCCACAGAGATCTACAACCTTCACCGCCACCTGCAATGACAAGCATTCACTGTCGTCAGATCTCCCACACTTGATCTGAAGTCTGCACGCAAGCTTCTCAGAAGCCTAGGCTAGGCACACCGTAAGCCCTACCAGTGGACTCTGTGACAGCAGAAATACCCATGATGACAACAATAGCATCACTGTCACAGGGAAGTGAACACTGCTTAGCAGCTAAGAAGAGCTATTGCGGGCTCATTTATCTGCTTCCAGCTGTGTCATGCTGCTGAGGGCCAGGACTGGAAGCTATGGCGGTCATTCTTCGATCGAAACTGGAAAGCATCATCTGGCATGACAGCTGACGCACAGCAACCGGACTTCTGAACGCTGAAGTGACGCACCGAACAACTTAATATCAGTATCAGCCTGAACACGCAGTACTAATTATGATTTTCTCTGATAACGCTCCGGTTATGCATGCATCGACAACACAGCAATTTCAATGTCAGCTGCACTTACCGTCCTGCCTCGGTACTGTCCCTCCAGCACGACACCCTCACCCCCACTTCCTAATACAATGTCTGTGAGTTCAAGGTTCCGCTCATCCAGGAGAATGTCCCCGCTGATGTCAAGCCCGTGCAATCTGGCATCCGCCGCGATGTCAAGCCTCGCCAGGGTGCGAGGCTTGCTTTCGACCCTACGCCATTTGGCGTGGCTTTTGGCGTTGGCTTTGGTGAACGACAAGGCTGCTGTGATTTTGGCGTTGGCGTATGGGTCCGGCGTTTGCCTGAATGTCAAGCGCCAGCCCCACTTTGACAGCAGTACTGACCCTGATTGCTACCCAGAGAGCAGTAGTCACTGTGCCACCAAGACAAGTGGAACGCCAACGCCATACGCCGGCTTTTGAACGCCCAGACCCCAACGCCATAAAGCCAGACCCCATTTTGAAAGCCTCGCACCCTGAGCCTCGCTGCCTCCATTAAAGCAAAGTTGCGAGGCAACTGGGATACGCTTCTGTCCTCTCTTGTTTTGTTTTTGAAGCATTGTACATACCCCTTACGCTCAGCCCCACACTTGATGCAGCTTTTGCAGTAAGTGTGTCCACACTTGAGAACCAAGGGCAGGCGCTCATCGCTGTCGAAATGGCATAGGCATATAGAGCAGCACCTGCTCACATCGGGTGCTTGCGACATGCTGCGGGTGCTTGGTGACACAACGTACTGTAGTGCTGAGCTCAGCTTGTCAACAGTGGTGCTGGGATCTCGGATGACTGTGTGTCTCAGGTGTGCATGGTTCGTCATACACATACATGTCTACAACCGTAAGGCAGTTCTCTCTGCTGCTTATAAAACGAAATGAACAGCTTTGAGTTGCCCTGCGTGCAGATGTTCGGACGATGCTGCCTGTGATCTGTCGAACCGAGCTAGCTCGAGTCACATGACCAATAGTTGATACACCGGCTATGATTCAGTGGATGTATAACAGACGCACGGCTGACTTGCCTCGCACTCCACCGAGGGGCCATACACCGGACAAGGTACCTGACAAGGTACCTGGCTACCTGCAGGCTTGTGTGCACCAGTGTTCGGACAGTGTCTTAGGACGTCGGCCCTTTGACCATGGAGCGCATTGATTCTTGGATGACCATCTTGGATCAAGATATGTAGAGGAGCTGGTTGGGTCGCTGGAGCTGCTCAGCATATGTCAGGAGAACGACGATCGTCCGCCGCGAGTGGGGCGACGTGAGACAGTGCCTGCGTCAGACATTTCAGCGTATTGACTTGAAGTAGGGGATTATAGAGGTATATGAGGCTGCTGATAAGGTGCGTACCTTGCTGTCCCGTCTGTAAATTGGTAACCCAATGAAGAGCACTACTCACAGCATGCAGGCATGGAAGCAAGGATCCTCCGGAGCTCAATCCTGCACAAGGATGCTCATCGTACATGCAGGTTGTAGGTATCAGTACAGTGCAAGCTACTGTTGATATGAGAAAGCCTGTATACTGTACATGCGCCCGCCAGATATCAGCAGTGGTGGTTTGTGGCTGCTGATTTTACCGCTGAGGTCATCCAATAAAGTTCAGGTATCCGATCCATGCAACTCCCTGTTCTGTAGTGCGGTCGCCCATAAATGTGCACAGGCTGTATCAAGACCATAGATGTGCACAGACTCAAAGTCATGCCAACCAGGTTGTGCCTGGTCAGACCATGAGCGCCTCACATCAGCTCACATCTACCAAGGGCCTCGTAGCTGGAGAGGGTAACTACTACTACTACTACCGTAAACCATGTGACATGGTCAGTAATACAGGATGCAGAAATCAGCTGTGTCATATGCTGATCAGTAAAAGGCTTACCTCAGATACTTAGACCGGCTATGGGCAGTGCCAGGTGACACCCGCAGAGCACTTGAAACAGTAGTCAAGCTGAGCGAAGGATGACCCATCATTTTGATTCATTGCTTCTTGGCAACAAGCAATGACTCAGAAGACACAGTGGGGCATGGATTGAGAATGAAAAAACTGCTACAAACACCCAAAACTCTGCTACAGCCATATTCCGAGCTTCACAGCCAGGCACATCAGCAACTAAGGCAGTTCAATTGCTCCAGTATGTCCATCACCATTATGATGCACCCTCGCCCAGGCGGTTTGAACGGTTGAGTTGCGGGTATCACAGCAAGTTGCTTTGATAGGCTTGGCTTACTGCTATGGACTTACACCGAGTCCAACTGACAGTGTACATCAACAGTTTCGCTCTGGGTCATTCAAAGCGCCGGACGCGCCCGGGCGCCCCGTTACGTATGGATCTTAGAACGATTCCTGCATCAGAAATGAAGGCATCAAATGCGGGCCTGCCAGCTGCGCAGCTCTGATAGACGCGACCAACTCAGAGCAAGGGTTGATGGTCGCTGTAAGAAAGAATTGCCAGGTGCTTCTTCTGCGCAGAGTGCAGTCGTGCATTTGTCACGGGCTGTCAAGGAAGTTTTCCACTGGCCAGCCGTTCATTTTCCTTCCCTTTTGAAGCAGAGTCGGTGACAGCTGAGTCGTCTTGCAGCCCGCAGTCGCCTCACATTTAGCGCCCCACTGTGCATCGAGCGGCGGCGTCGGGCTCCCGGCCTCGGCCGGTACAAAGCGGCATTGCCGCGTGACAACGTCC
>JARWLF010000465.1:0-15958 GCA_029853055.1 Scenedesmus sp. KT-U
GCCGGGCCGTTTTGTCATCAGGCCTGTGCGGCCGCCTTGTTTACGCCTCCCTCGGCGATGCGCGACATGTGGACGTCGCCGCCACGGGTGTTCTCCAGGCAATCGGCCAGGGCCGCCGCGTCTCCCTGAAGCCCCAGCCGGTTGGCAAAGGCCGCAACGCAGCCATATCCCGCGATCGCGTAATGGGTCAGGCGCTGATATTGCGTGATGATCGCCGCGTCGCGGGTGTCGTCATCGGCGATGTCGGCCTCCAGCGCGTGCTTGCGGGCCTCGGTCACAAGACCCTCCATGCCCTTGCAATGCTCGCCATCGGGGGCGACGTTGTGGCGCTGGCACAATTCGGCCAGGATGTCCTTGCCGCGCTCGATCCCCTCGGCGCCGGCTTCCAGCGCGGCCTTCAGCTCGGGGTCGCTGGCGATGCGAGCCAGTTCCGCCGTGACCGGGCGCGACTGTTCGCAGGCCGAGTAAAGGTCCTGAAGCTGGTCCAGATAAAGATCCTGCAGGTTGTTCATGCTCATGTCGGCCTCCTTGGCATTGTCGGTTCAGTCGAGGGACCAACACGCCGCCGGCCGCCATGTTCCCCGCGAAGATGCGCGCCGGCCGGATTGCGCGGGGACGGCTTGACTCTGTCCGCCGGGCGGGCCAGCACTGGCGCCCCGGCCCAAGACGAAACCGCAGATCATGCCAACGGAAAGGCAGGACCATGTTCGCCTGGTTCGAAAGACGCATTGACCCTTATCCCGCCGAGCTGCCAGCGATGCCGCCGCGCAGCCTGTGGCGCTTTGTGCTGCATTACAGCCGGGGCGCGCTGCCCTGGCTGGTGCTGCTGGCGCTTGGCTCGGCGGCCATCGCCCTGATCGAGGTGATGCTGTTCGCCTGGCTGGGCGAACTGATCGACCGGCTGTCGGACACGCCGCGCGATCAGTTCTGGGCGCAGGAGGGCGCGCGCGTCGCGTTGATGGCGGTGGTGCTGCTGCTGGTCATGCCGGTCCTCAACCTGTTCAGCTCTCTGATCCTGCACCAGTCCCTGATGGGCAATTTCCCGCAGCGGATCCGCTGGCAGGCCCATCGCTACCTGCTGCGCCAGTCCATCGGCTATTTCCAGGACGAGTTCGCGGGCCGCATCGCGCAGCGGCTGATGCAGACCGCACTGGCCGTGCGCGAGGTCGCGATGAAGATCATGGATGTGGGCAGCTATGTGCTGATCTACTTCCTGGGCGCGCTGGCCCTGGCGGCCAGCCAGGATTGGCGGCTGGCGCTGCCCTTTCTGTTCTGGGTGATCGGCTACGGCATCCTTCTGTGGCAGATCGTGCCGCGCCTCGGCCGCGTGGCCGAACAGCAGGCCGATGCCCGCAGCGCCATGACCGGACGCATCGTGGACAGCTACACCAACATCGCGACGGTCAAGCTGTTCTCGCATTCCGACCGCGAGGAACGCTGGATGCACGAGGGGATGGACCGGTTCCTGGGCACCGTCCACCGTCAGATGCGCCTGTCGGCCATCCAGGACATCACGCTGAACGTGCTGAACGTGACGCTTCTGGCCTCGGTCGCGGGGCTGGGGCTGTGGCTCTGGTCGCAGGACATGATCGCGGTGGGCGCGGTGGCCATCGCCGTTCCGCTGGCGATGCGGCTGAACAACATGTCGCACTGGATCATCTGGGAATTCGCGGCGCTTTTCGAGAATATCGGCACGGTCCGCGACGGCATTTCCAGCCTGGCCCTGCCGCGTGAGGTGCGCGACGCGCCCGATGCGCGGCCTCTGGTGCCGGGGCCGGGGGCGGTGCGCTTCGATGACGTGACCTTCCGCTATCACGGCCCGCAGGGCGGGCGGCCGATGCCGGTGCTGGACAACCTGACGCTGGATATCCGCCCGGGCGAGCGTGTCGGCCTTGTCGGCCGGTCGGGCGCGGGCAAGTCCACGCTGATCAACCTGCTCTTGCGCTTTCACGACATCGAATCCGGGCGCATCACCATCGACGGGCAGGACGTGTCGCGCGTGACGCAGGACAGCCTGCGCGCCGCGATCGGGGTGGTGACGCAGGACAGCTCGCTTCTGCACCGCTCGGTCCGCGAGAACATCGCCTATGGCCGCCCGGATGCGACCGACGACCAGATCGCGCAGGCCCTGCGGATGGCCGAGGCGGACGGCTTCGTGCCCTCGCTGTCGGACAGCCACGGCCGGCGCGGGCTGGACGCGCATGTCGGCGAACGCGGGGTCAAGCTGTCGGGCGGCCAGCGCCAGCGGATCGCCATCGCGCGGGTGGCCCTGAAGGACGCCCCGATCCTGATCCTGGACGAGGCGACCAGCGCGCTGGACAGCGAGGTCGAGGCGGCGATCCAGTCCCGGCTGGAAACGCTGATGCACGGAAAGACCGTCATCGCCATCGCGCACCGGCTGTCGACCATCGCGGCAATGGACCGGCTGATCGTAATGGATCAGGGCCGCATCATCGAGCAGGGCAGCCATGCCGAATTGCTGGCCCAGGGCGGGCTTTACGCGCGGCTCTGGCAGCGTCAGTCGGGCGGGTTCCTGACGATGGACGACGCGATCAGCGCCTGAACGAAAAAGGCCCCGCCGAGGCGTGACACATTCCGTCCTTTAGGACATGACGCAGGGGGCCTGCCGGAGATGATCCGGCAGGCCCTTGTTGTTTAACGGCATTATGGAGGCCGCTCCGGCACAACTTGCGCGAGAGGTGGCGCGCAGCTGCGCCTGGAAACACTTTTTTCGGGATTTCGGATTATTCCGCTTCGTAGCTGGCGATGACGGCCAACCTATGGAGCTACGCAATGATCAAGACGCTAGGCAACTTGCAGGTCCAGACTCTGCCGAAGCTCACTGTCTCTCAACTTTATCCCGAAGAACGAAAGGAAATCAACCTCAACACCTGCGGCGATCCAGACTGCGGCAACTTCGGCGTTTCGCCTGATCCAATGTATGACCAGTTTGTAGGTAGGGGTGCAGTTGCCCGGCGCAAAGCGGCGGGACAAAAAGACCCTAGAATTGCAGCAGGACTGGGCTTCTACACGATGTCATCCGTGAAGGACGAAGAGCGCATCTCGACTGCGCTGAACTTTCACAACGCACCTGCGGTCTGGAGCGATGGCCGTCGGCTGGTATGTCGCCACGATCAGGGCGGTGCCCAGTGCAAGGTCGGTTTTACCCTCTATTCCAACCAGCATTTTCTGGATGAAGTCGAGCGACTCAGGGACAACGATGGTGCGCTCGATGGTCCCAGATGCGGGGCATGTGGAAGACGATATTTCGACGCAGCAGAGGAGTTTGCTCTGAACGGAGCCAACGGGAAGGACCCGAAGACCGCGCGTCCGCTCGGGATTCGCGTGATACACAAGCCGTGCAAGGGCCGAAAAGGCGCTCGCTTCACCGTCTCGAAGGATCACCAGGAACAGCGCGATCGAGAGGACAACATCAAGATCCTGAAGATGCCGGTGAACGGAGCGTCGATCAACAGCATCCAGCGGGTCCTGACCTGCCCCAGAACCGGCGAGCGCGCCGGCATGTCCAGGATCTACGACCGGATCTTCTGGTTGGAGCGGACACTTCTTGCGTTCGAGCGGGCCCAACTCGGGAACTGGCGGAAGAACCTGGAGCGCAGAGGCGTGTTCCGTCGCACGCGCGTGGCGCACGATGACATCGTGCTCGGCATCAACTGGGAAACTTCCGCTGATCGGCGCATCACCGCCCTGAACTGCACGGCCTCGACGGACATCGAGAGTGGGTATGTCTTCCGCCTCGATGTAGATTTCGACCCTCGCGTCGATCCGGTCGCAGTATTCAAGGACGCCTACCTCGATGCAAACCGGAACCCGATGAACCTGCACGGGCAGTATCAGAACGCGACACAGCGCTTCGTCGCTCCGCTCCTGCATTACCAGCGCCCAACGGGGCGCTTCGACGAGGCCGCGTTCTTCGGTGCCTGCCAGTCGAGCCTGCGCCTGTTCGCGGTGCAGGCGGAGGACGCCTTCGGCAGGGCCGCCCTGCCGCCGGATGTCCAGCAGGCTGTAACGGAAGCACGGTGGTTCGCCGACGCGGGTGAACTCGTCGGGGAGGGCTGGTTCGGGCTGTCCGAGCAGCGGCGCGATAGCCGAAACACCTTCACCGGCATCATGGCGCGCGACGCCTATACAAAGGCGGCGCATCTCGCGCTGCTGAAGGAGATGCTTCCTGCGGGGAAGATGACCCTGGTGTCGGAACAGGAAGCTCTCATCGCCCGAACCGTGCCGCACATCTTCCGCGACGAGATTCTTGCGGACCGCTTCGAGTGGCTGGCCATCGCCTTTGACAAGGAGGCGACGAAGCCAAAGGTTCAGCACCGGGTGGGCGTGTTCCGCAGCAACTTCGAGCAGTTCCGGCATTCCTACACGGGCCAGGTTGTGTCCGACTGGGAAATGCTCGAACTCTTCATCGAGCACAGCATGACGCCTGCGATATCCAGCACGCGCGGCGGGAATGCGGGCCAGCGCACGGTGCTACCTTCGAGTCGCGTGCGTTCCCTCAGCTATGGATCAAATCGCCGGCCGAGATCGCTGGCGAGACACAGAAGATCGTGGAGTTCCCGATCCTTTCGCCCCGATATCGTTCGCGCCTGCGTCCGCTTCCGTTCGATGCTGATCCGACCGAGCCAGATCTTCGCGCAGCCCTGGCGCGCCGCGTCCTTCGAGCGACGCTTCAACCCACCAGCACGTTCTTCAATGCGCTTCGCACGCGCCTTGCCTTCGCCGGGCGCGCTGGCGGCAGATCAACGCGAAGCGGACCCAGCTTCGTCAGCGGCGCTGCCTACAACCCGCGGGTCTTGATCGCCGTGCTCAACATCTACCGCATCTACTACAACTGGTTCGACCCGCGCTCCTACGTCTCGGAGCTGAACGAAAACGACGCCACCCAAGCAGTGCCGCCAGGAACAGTGGCCAAGCGCGTCCCAGGCTCGTCCGACCGGATCACGATCCCGAAGCAGAGAAAGCGCGTGTCAATCAAGCAGACCCCGGCGATGCGGCTTGGACTTCAGGGCCGAGCCGGAAGTGCGACACCCTGCAAGGCACCGGACCTTCACAGGGTCCTCTACAAACCGTGGCTGCTCTACGGCACGCCGATCTGGAGCCGGCTTGCAGGGTAAAGGAAAATGTAGAAAGCCCGCCCCGTTTCACGGGGCGGGCGGTGTCCTAAGGGCCGGAATGTGTCAGCCGAGGCGGGGCCTTGTCGTCCATGGCGCCGCTTACTGCGCCAGCAGGTCCGTGATGCGCCGGACCGAGGCGCGGCGGTTCTCGCGGATATCGCCCTCGGCGCGGATCAACAGGAAGCGTTCGCCGTAACCCTGCGTGACCATGTTTTCCGGCGGCACGTCAAAGTATTCCGCCAGCGCCAGCGCCACGGATTCCGCGCGTCGGTCGGACAGGGCCAGGTTATAGGCCTCGGAGCCGACCGTGTCGGTGTGACCCTCGATCAGGAAGATCTCGCGCGGATTGGCGCGGACCTGTTCCTGGATGATCCGGCCAAGCGTGGCAAGCTGCTGCGCCTGATCGGGCCGGATCGCGGCCGAGCCCGTGTCGAACGTGATCGCGTCGATATTGACCGGGGCGACCAGCGCCCGCACCTCGGGGATGTTGCGGATCTGCGACAGGGTGAAGCGCCGGTCCACATTCGCCTCGCGCTGCAGGGCGGCGCGCAGCTCTTCCTCGTTCAGGCCGGTCTGCGACGGCACCGGCGCAGGGGCGGGCAGGGTGGCCAGATCGACCGGCTGCACATCGGATTCGTCGATCAGCCGCGTCGTCGTGCCATCGGCCGAGATCAGCGTGCGGCGCAGCACCTGCAGGTTCGCGTCGCGGATCGTGACGACCCGGCTGCCATCGGCGCGGGTGACGATGGTGCGCGACGAGCCGTCATCGAAATTCTCGGTCGTCACGGTCGAGCCGGGCTGACGCAGCAGCGCCACGTCGTCGCGGATGACCTCCTGGCTGCCATCGGGGCGCGTCACGACGACCCGGTCGGGCGCGCTCAGCGCGACCTGACGGTTGTTGGCCAGAACCGAGCCGACGGCAACCGCGCCCAGACCCAACAGCAGCGCGCGCGCCAGATCGTTGTCACGACCCGAACCGCCCGATTGCGTGGCCTGACCCGACAGGGCGTCGCGCAGGTTGGTCTGGAAATCCTCGGACGAGGACCGTGCGGTCTCCTCGGTCACCTGCTGTTCGGTCACCTCGCCGCTGCCCTCGGCGGCTTCCAGCGCCGAGGCGGTGCTGGGCGCGGCAGCCTCGGCAGCCTCACGCGCGGCCTCGGTCACTTCGCTGCCTTCCTCGGCGGCGCGCAGGACCATCTCGCCGTCCTGCACGCGATACATCTGTGCGTTGGCCGGGGCGAGGCGGTATTCGCCCTGGTCATTCGTCTCGACCACCACGCCACGGGGCGTCTGCGCGCGGCCGTCGCAAGGCGCGGCACCGCCGCCGATGCAGGTCAGCGACGAGACGGTCAGCCCCGCCTCGACCTCTTCGTTCAGCACGCGGGCAAGGCCGGGCAGAACCTCGGCCCGGTCGCGCTGGATCTGACCGGTGGCAAGGCGGACGCTGTCATCGCCCTGCTGCTGGACGCCAAGCGACTGAGCCAGCGATTGCGCCAGATCGGTCACGTTTTCCTCTTGCTCGCGCGCCGTCTCGGTCAGGGCATCGGCCAGCTCGTCGCGGCTGGGCAGCTCGCCTGCCTCGGTGCCGGTGATGCGGCTCAGCGCCTCGCCCAGGGTGCCGGCGGCTTCGGCGCTGTCGACCGGCTCGTCCGCTTCCGCGGGCGCAGGCTCCGCCTCGGGCTCGGGCTGAGGCTCGGGCTCCGCCACGGGTTCAGGTTCGGCCACAGCTTCGGCCTCCGGCTCAGGCTCAGGCGCAGGTTCCGCTTCGGCCTCGGTCACCGGCTCTTCGGTCTCGGCTTCAACCTCGGCGTTCAGATCGGCCCCGTCCTGAGGCGAGCCGTAGAAATCGTCGCCCTCGGCCAGCACGATCTGGCCGCTTTCCGAAAGCGCGACCTCAAGACCTCCCGGCGTCACCAGCGCGACCCCTTCGGCACAGGGCCGCTCGGTGCCGTCGGCGCAGGTCAGGTCGTCCGCCTCGAGGCCCGCCTCGCGTTCTGCGGCCAGGGCTGCGGCGTCTTCGGGGCGCGTATCGGCGTGCAGCTCGGCGCGGGTCGCCGCCTCGGCATCGGGCAGCCGCCATTCGGCCATGGCAAGCTGCGGCACCAGCAGCGAAAGGCAGGCCGCAACGGCCGTTGTGTTGTGGATGATCCGTCGCATGGGAACTCTCCTACCTTGCGGGACATATTCTTGGCGGTTTAACAGCCCTTTAGGAAATCGGTTCCCCAATTCAACGTGACCGGCCCGTGAAGGCGGGACCTCGCGCGCCATTGCGCCGCCGCCGCAAGCGCCCTAATCCTTTTCCAGACCATCGAGGAGGACCGGACATGCTGCAACAACTCAAGTCCAAGGACCGCCCGGATCTGGCGCGCTTCGACTGGGAAGACCCGTTCCGCCTGTCCGACCAGCTGACCGAGGAAGAGCGGATGCTGCGCGACGCAGCCCGCGCCTATGCCCAGGACAAGCTGCAACCCCGCATCATCGCCGCCTATCGCGACGAGACGACCGATCCCGCCATCTTCCGCGAGATGGGCGAGATGGGATTGCTGGGCGTTACCATCCCCGAGGAATATGGCGGCATCGGCGCCTCTTACGTGGCCTATGGCCTGATCGCACGCGAGGTCGAGCGCGTGGACAGCGGCTATCGCAGCATGATGTCGGTGCAATCCTCGCTGGTGATGTATCCGATCTACGCCTATGGCAGCGAGGAACAGCGCCTGAAATACCTGCCGAAACTCGCCTCGGGCGAATGGATCGGCTGCTTCGGGCTGACCGAACCCGATGCCGGATCGGACCCGGCGGGAATGAAGACGGTGGCCAAGAAGACCGCCGACGGCTACCGGATCTCGGGATCGAAAATGTGGATCTCGAACGCGCCCATCGCGGATGTCTTCGTCGTCTGGGCCAAATCCGAGGCGCATGGCGGCAAGATCCGCGGCTTCATCCTCGACAAGGGCATGCCTGGCCTGTCAGCGCCCAAGATCGGCGGCAAGCTGTCGCTGCGCGCCTCGATCACCGGCGAGATCGTGATGGACGGCGTCGAGGTCCCGGATGACGCGCTCCTGCCGAATGTCGAAGGGCTGAAGGGTCCCTTCGGCTGCCTCAACCGCGCGCGCTACGGCATCAGCTGGGGTGTGATGGGCGCGGCCGAATTCTGCCTGCACGCGGCACGTCAGTATGGCCTGGACCGGCATCAATTCGGCAAGCCGCTGGCCCAGACCCAGCTGCACCAGCTGAAACTGGCCAACATGCTGACCGACATCGCGCTTGGCCTGCAGGCCTCGCTGCGCGTCGGCCGCCTCCTGGACGAAGGCGATGCGGCCCCCGAGATGATCTCGATCATCAAGCGCAACAATTGCGGCAAGGCCTTGGACATCGCGCGGCTGGCCCGTGACATGCATGGCGGCAACGGCATCTCCGAGGAATACCAGGTCATGCGCCATATGGCGAACCTGGAAACCGTGAACACCTACGAGGGCACGCATGACGTCCACGCGCTGATCCTCGGCCGCGCGATCACCGGGCTTCAGGCCTTCTTCTGAGCTAAGGAAAAGAGGCAGAGCCTCGGCCCTGCCTCTTCTTCGTTGCCGAAATACCCCGGGGTGAGGCCCCGCAGGGGCCGAGGGGCAGCGCCCCTTGAACCCGGTCCGATCAGACGCCTTCGCCCACGAAGGCTTTCTCGACCACGAATTCGCGCGGATCGGAATTCGCCCCCTCGTTCATGCCGAAACCCTCCAGCACCGCCTTCACATCGACGTTGAAGGCCAGGCTTCCGCAGATCATCGCGCGGTCCTCGGCCGGGTCGATCGGCGGCAGGCCCAGATCGGCCAGCACCTTGCCCGAGGACAGGTTGTCCGTGATCCGGCCCATCATCGGCGATTCCTCGCGCGTGGTGGTCGGGTAATACAGCAGCCGTTCCGCGAAGCCGTCGCCATAGATCTCGGTCAGCAGGGGGTCGTGGCGCAGGTTCTCGACCAGCTCGCGGCCGTAATTCAGCTCGTCCGCGGTGCGGCAGGTATGCATCATGATAACCTGCTCGAACCGCTCATAGGTTTCGGGGTCGCGCATCAGGCTGGCAAAGGGCGCGATGCCGGTGCCGGTGGCCAGGAACCACAGCCGCTTGCCGGGCAAGAGCGCGTCGAGCACCAGCGTGCCGACGGGTTTGGGGCGCAGGATGATCTGGTCGCCCGGCTGGATGTGCTGCAGGCGCGAGGTCAGCGGCCCGTCCGGAACCTTGATGGAATAGAATTCCAGTTCGTCATCCCAATTGGGCGAGGCGATGGAATAGGCGCGCAGGATCGGCTTGCCGTTATCGTCGGGCAGGCCGATCATCACGAATTCGCCCGACCGGAAGCGCAGGCTGGCCGGCCGCGTCACGCGGAACGAAAACAGGCTGTCGGTCCAGTGCTTCACCGAGGTCACGGTCTGTGCATCGGGAAGCGTCTTCTTCGAGGCGGCCTCGGGCGCGGCTTGGGTCACGGGCAGATCCAGCGTCATGGTGAATTCCTTCGTGTCTTCTAGTCGATGGGGCAGCGGGGCGAAAGTCTCAGCCCGCAAGCTGCGCCCGATGGTCCCAGGCCTTCCAGTCGGCGCGCGCCAGCCACTGGGCCTCGGGTTGGCGGGCGGCGATGTCGGGGGCGACCTCGACCTCGTCAAAGCCCACGCGGCGGGCCATGGCATATTGATCGGCGATCAGCCGGCCCGTCGCGCGCAGGCGGCCCTTGTAGCCCAGTTCGCGCAGGCGCCGCGCCAGCGAAAAGCCGCGCCCGTCATTGAAGGCGGGAAAGGCGATGCCGATCAGCGGCAGGTCCAGGTGATCGGCCAGCGAGGCCGGGGCCGTGTCGGGCGCCAGGATCAGCGCGGGCTGATCCTCGATCGGATGGAAACCGTCGTCGCGGGCCAGGACGGGCTGGCTGTTCAACTGCTCGCTCATGCCGAGACCTTTCCGCGGACCATGCGCCCGCCAATGAAGTGGATGCCGCATTCGGATTTCTCCTGACCGCGCCAGCGGCCCGAACGCGGGTCTTCGCCCGGCGCCACCGGCGATGTGCAGGGCGCGCAGCCGATCGAAGGGTAGCCCTGCGCCACCAGCGGATGCCGGGGCAGGCGGTTCTCGATCATGTAATCCTGCACGTCCTCAGGGCGCCAATGGGCAAGCGGGTTCACGCGCAGCCGCGCCGGACGCTCGGGCTCGAAGAATTCCAGCGCCGCGCGCTGACCGTTCTGGAACCGCTTGCGGCCCGTGATCCAGGCGTCATAGCCCGACAGGACGCGTTCCAGCGGCACCGTCTTGCGGAAGTCGCAGCAGGCGTCCGGGTTCACCTTGTGCAGCGTGCCGTCCGGGTCGTGCGCCGCGATCTCGGCATCGCTGGCGGTGATGACCTGCACGTTCGTCAGGCCCAGCTTCGCCGAGACCTCGCGCTGATAGGCCAGCGTCTCGGGGAACAGCATCTGCGTGTCGATGAACAGGACCGGCAGGCCCGGCGCCACGACGCTGACCATGTGCAGCAGCACCACCGATTCCGCCCCGAAGGACGAGACCAGCGCGACACGCCCCAGATCGGGGTCGGTCACCGCGCGGCGCAGGACCTCGATCGCCGCATGGTGGCGATAGCGGTCGTTCAGCCGCGCGGCGCGCGTGTCGAGATTGCCGTCAAGCATCGGCCTGCGCCGGGTAAAGCGCCGCCTTGAACGGCGCGGGGCCGAGCCTGCGATAGGCGTCGATGAAGCGTTCCGAGGCGTCCTCGCGGACCTCCAGATAGGCGCGCAGCAGGCGGTCGATGGCCGGCACCACCTCTTCGGCCGGGAAGCCCGCGCCTGCGCGTTCCCCGATGGCCGGGATGTCGTAGGCGTCGCCGCCAAGCGTGATCTGGTAGTTCTCGACCCCCGCCCGGTCGAGGCCGAGGATGCCGATATGGCCCAGATGGTGATGCCCGCAGGCGTTGATGCAGCCCGAGATGCGGATGTTCAGGTTGCCGATCTCTTCTTCCAGGCCAGCGGCGCGGAAGTGGTCGGCGATCTCCTGCGCGATGGGGATCGAGCGGGCGGTGGCCAGCGCGCAATAATCCATGCCGGGGCAGGCGATGATGTCGCTGGTCAGCCCGGCATTGGCCGTCGCCAGCCCTGCCTCCTTCAGCGCGACGTAGAGTGCGGGCAGGTCCGACTTATGGACATGCGGCAGCGCCACGTTCTGGTCGTGCATCACGCGCAGGTCGTGGTGGCCGTAACGTTCGGCGAGGTCCGCCAGCAGGCGCATCTGGGCCGCCGAGGCGTCGCCGGGGGTCTGGCCGGGCGCCTTGAAGGTCACGACGACGCTGGCATAGCCGTCCACGCGGTGCGGGTGCAGGTTGGTATCGGTCCAGCTGCGGAAGGCCGGGTTCGCCTGACGCTCGGCCTCGTAGCCGTCCACGGGGGTGTTGCGGAAGGTCGGGGCGCGGAAGCGGTCCTTGAAGACGCGCAGCGCCTCGCGGTCGGCGCCATGGAAGTCGCGGCGGCGGGCCTTGAACTCCTCCTCGATCTCGGCGCGCATCGTGTCGAGACCGCGCTCCATCACGGTGATTTTGATGCGGGCCTTGTATTTGTTGTCGCGGCGGCCCGACAGGTTGTAGGTCGCGATGATCGCCTCGACGTAAGGAAGCAGGTCCTCCTCGGGCAGGAAGCCGCGGACGACCTTGCCCAGCAGGGGCGTGCGGCCGAGACCGCCGCCGATCCAGACCTCGAAGCCGGTCTTGCCGTTCCGCTCGATCAGGCGCAGGCCGATGTCATGGGCGGCGATGACGGCGCGGTCCTTGGCGCCGCTGGAGATGGCGATCTTGAACTTGCGCGGCAGGAACTGGAACTCGGCGTGATCGGTCGACCAGCTGCGCAGCAGCTCGGCATAGGGGCGGGGGTCCGCGACCTCGTCGAAGGCGGCGCCGGCGAAGGCGTCGGTGGTGACGTTGCGGATCGTGTTGCCGCTGGTCTGGATGGCGTGCATCCCGACCTCGGCCAGCGCGTCCAGCATGTCGGGGATGTCCACCAGCTTGGGCCAGTTGAACTGGATGTTCTGGCGGGTGGTCCAGTGGCCGTAGCCCTTGTCATAGGTCTCGGCCAGATGGGCCAGGGTGCGCATCTGGTCGGGGCTGATCGTGCCATAGGGAATGGCGATCCGCAGCATGTAGGCATGCAATTGCAAATAGACGCCGTTCATCAGGCGCAGGGGGCGGAATTCCTCTTCCGTCAGGCTGCCGTCCAGGCGTCGTTCGACCTGGGCGCGGAACTCGGCCGCTCGGTGGCGCACATATTCGGTTTCGACGGGGCGGACGTCAAACATGAGCGGTATCCTTCGCCTGAATGCCGTGGAAATAGTTCGAGGGGCCGCGCTGGCGGAAGGCCTCGCGGAAATGCACCGGCTCGGGACCGTTCGGGCCGCGACGGGCCTCGACCAGATAGGGGCCGACGACGCGATCGGCCTGACCGATCGCCTTGAGCAGCGCCAGCTCCGCGATCGCTTCGTCCTCGAAGATCGTGGCGCGAGCGGGGTCCGGGGTCCATCCGTCCTCGCACATCCAGACGTTATGCCCTTCGCGCAGGTCATTGGCGGTGATGACACCGGGTCGGGCGGCCGTCGGGGTGAAGGCTTTGCTCATGATGCGGACCTCGTGATTGCTGCCCTCTATATAGAATTTTGTTCTGGATTCTTGCGAGTGGTCGCGCGAAATAAGGACGAACACAGCGCGAGCGTCATCATGCCGGAACCTGTTTCTCCCGAAGCGGCCTCAGGCCAAACGCCCGTCCGGCTGGACGACGTGGACCGCAAAATCCTGTCCCTGCTGCAACAGGATGCCAGCCTGTCGCTGGACCAGATCGCGGACCGCGTGGGGGCGTCCAAGACCCCTGTCTGGAACCGAATCCGCAAGCTGCGCGAGGCGGGCGTGATCCGGCGGCAGGTCGCCATCCTCGACCCTGAGGCGTTGGGGCTGGAGGCCTGCTTCTTCGTCCTGATCCGCACCAGCGAGCATGACAAGGACTGGGCGGCCCGCTTTCTGCGCGCGCTGCGCGAGCGGCCCGAGGTCGTCGAGGCGCACCGGCTGGCGGGCGACATCGACTATATCCTCAAGGTGCAGGTCAGGAATGCCCGCGCCTATGACCGCTTCTATCAGTCGCTGATCGGCGAGGTGAAGATCCACAACGTCACCGCGCTGCTGTCGATGGAGGAGATCAAGGCCTCGAGCGCGCTTCCCATTCCCGACGCGGCGGGATAGGTCGCCCGCATGGGCAATCCGGTGATCTGGCACAAGCAGACCTGTTCGACCTCGCGTTGGGTGCTGGGGGTCTTGCGTGATGCGGGCCTTGCGCCGGTGGTGCGCGATTACATCGGCGATCCCCCGTCCGAGGCGGAATTGCGCGACGTGCTGGCGCGGCTGGGTCTGGATGCGTGGGGCCTGATCCGGCGCAAGGGCACGCCCTTTGCCGATCTGGGTCTGGCCGATCCGGCCCTGTCCGAGGATGCGCTGATCGCCGCCATGGCCGCCCATCCGATCCTGATCGAGCGTCCGGTCGTTCTGGCCGCGCATGGCGCGATCCTCTGCCGCCCGAAAGAGCGCGTCTTCGACCTGTTCCCCACCACAGCGACCGGCTGAACGGGTTGGTCGCAGGACCGCGTCAAGCCTTTTGTCAGGGCGGCGCGGCACTGCCTCGACTGCGATGGGCGGAAAAGTTCCCGCCCGTTCCGGGCATTGGCGGAAATTCGCGCATGGGTTCAGGACGCGCTTGGCGAATGGCCGGCCCTCGGGCCAAGGTCGCGGCGACAGTGATCCCGACAAAGAACAAGCGCCACAAATGACGCCCATCAAGACCCGGATTTCCGCCCTGCGCGCCGCCTTGGCCGTGATGCTTCTGCTTGGTGTGGCCGCCTGCGCCAGCCCTCAGACCGGCAGTTCCGCCCCGGGCGCCTATGCGGGCCAGAGCATGAGCCTGCTGCCCCACCGTCAGGAAATGGCCATCAGCCAGGCCGCCGCAAAGCGGGCGCAGGGCCAGCGCGTCTGGTGCGTTCCCTTTGCGCGGGATCTGAGCGGGATCGACCTGCGCGGCAATGCCGGGACATGGTGGAACGCCGCGCACGGCGTCTATGCGCGCGGCAAGGAACCGCAGGTCGGCGCGGTGATGGTATTCTCGGCCGGGCGCGGGCTGCGCGTCGGCCATCTGGCCGTCGTGTCCGAGGTGGTGAACGGGCGCGAGATCCGCATCGACCATGCGAACTGGGAACGCAACCGCGTGACGCTGCGCCAGCGCGTCGTGGATGTCTCGCCGCGCAATGACTGGTCGATGGTCCGCGTCGAAAGCGTGCCGGGCACCTTGGGCCGCCCCTATGCGATCAGCGGCTTCGTCTACAACCAGCGCGTGAGCCGCGCGCAGGGCGTCTGACGCCCGCCCACGGGCGAATGCCCTTATTCGTCCACGACCTTCAGGATCTGCGGCAAGGCGGGGCAGGGCAGAAGCTGGTTCTTCGCCACATCGGCCAGCGTGTGGTTGTGCAGGAACACATAGACATGCGCCGAGAGGCTTTCCCACAGCCGGTTCGACAGCGTCTGCGCGCGCGAGCCCGACACGCCCCCAGACGCGCCCGCGCCGACATGCATGGCGCTGACCGTCTCGTCCACGGCTTCGAGGATCTCGGCCACGCGGATCGTCTCGGGCGCGCGGGCCAGCCGGTAGCCGCCGCCCGGACCCCGCACCGATGCCACAAGCCCCGCCCGGCGCAGGCGCACGAAAAGCTGTTCGAGATAGGGCAGCGAGATGTCCTGGCGTCGCGAGATCTCGGACAGCGAGGTCAGTTCGTCGCTTTTCGCGATGGCCAGATCGACCAGCGCGATGATCGCGTAACGGCCCTTTGTCGAAAGTTTCATCCCGTCCTCCCGGTTTGGCTGGCGCTGTCGCCTCGGGACGGCATTCCTGCCCGCCCGTGTTGACGCGCTTGGCTAAGGCGCGCTATGCCCGGCCTCAAAGGTTTCTCGTGCTGGCCGCAGGCTTGCCCAAGGCACCCGTCTAGAAGCCCCGCGCCGATGCGTCAAGAAACCCGGACCGCCCTGTAAAGGAAGACCATGCCAGAGCTGATTTTCCCCGGCCCCGAAGGCCGCCTCGAAGGCCGTTACCACCCCCAGCCCGGCAAGCCCGACGCCCCCATCGCCATCGTCCTGCACCCGCATCCCCAATATGGCGGGACGATGAACAACCGCGTGGTCTACAACCTGCATTACGCCTTCCACCGGCTGGGCTTCACGGTGATGCGCTTCAACTTCCGGGGCGTGGGCCGCAGCCAGGGCGAGTTCGACCAGGGCATCGGCGAGCTGTCGGATGCAGCCTCGGCGCTGGATTACCTGCAGGCCATGAACCCCAATTCCAAGCATTGCTGGGTGGCGGGTTTCAGCTTCGGTGCCTGGATCGGGATGCAGCTTCTGATGCGCCGCCCCGAGATCACCGGCTTCATCAGCGTGGCGCCTCCGGCGAACATGTATGATTTCAGCTTTCTCGCGCCGTGCCCCTCGTCGGGGCTGATCGTGAACGGCACGGCCGACCGGGTTGCGCCGCCCAAGGACACGCAGAACCTAGTCTCGAAGCTGCGCGAGCAGAAGGGGATCACGATCACTCATGAGGAGATCGAGGGCGCGGATCACTTCTTCCGCGACGACGAGACCCACATGAAGCCGATGATCGATCTGGTGCAATCCTATGTGCGGCGCCGCCTGACCGAATCGACGCGCTGAGACGAGGGCGGGGGGGGGGGGGGGGGGGGGGGGGGGGGGGGGGGGGGGGGGGGAAAAAAAAAAAAAAAAAAAAAAAAA